>ARYC01002749.1:0-51418 GCA_000711775.1 Oxytricha trifallax
CTCTATGGCGGGTTGTTTTACCTCTTCCTCAATTTGCACAGCTTCTTTGATAACCTTCTACTTAACTTATATTTAAATCTCAAAGCTAGACTGGTCAAAGTTGTCATAAGTAGGCTCCCACTGAGTACAGGCATCTCTGGTCTCTACTTTTCTAGGTTGTTGGAATGATAATTTATATTGACTTTGCCCAAGTAATGCCGCTCTTCTCAAAAGGTTAGCGCTCATTTTAGTTTGCTGATATATTTTATAATAATAATGATAAAATCTACCTTGATAAACTATAATAGGAGAGTATAAGACACTGTGGTAGATTCTCGGCTGAGAGGTAAGAGAATTAAATAACCATAAAAAACTGTAAGTTGACATATTTTATGAGAATTTTAATACATTTTAGTAAATTAAAATACTCCTAATGAAGTTTTGTTTCTCTAGGAGGTCCTCCAAATCAAGTTTGAACTTAATTTGGAGGACCTCTAAAATAATTAAACATTATTAGGAGCAATTTAATGGAGATAGATTGATAAAAATGGAAATCAATCTGTGAAACTTGGAGCAAGTTTTTCAATTCTTCTCCTCATATCTTTTCTAGGTTGACCTCCAGTAGGTCCTCCTTATTTAGTAATAAGATTTTAATAAACTTAGAGTGGATATCCATAATTTTAAATTTCATTAACATTTCTAGAAAGAGGAAGCAAGATGGAGTCTATGAATGATGCAATGAAGAGAATTTAATCTCAAGATTTAATAGGAAAATTTCGTAGTAAAGAGGATCTTTATAGATATTTGGTATAGAAAGGTAAGTTCTTAAGTAAGATTAACAAATCCATTATAGTTGGATTGTTCTTGCCGACTTAGGAGGGAACTAAAATCTCATTCTTAAAAGTCTTACTGAGTGAAGAGAAAAAAGCTTTTAAGTCTAATGAAATTAGGATGATAGAGATACCTAACTACCCTGAAATATCAGTGACAAACCTATTTGATGATGCTATGAGTGATCCAGATGTTGCTCTCTACCTTCCATCAAAGCTACAGCTCTCTAATAAGTTGCAGAGAAACTTCTTCTTTGGTGTTCTTGCAACTCTGAAACCTGAGTACTTAAATGAAGTAATTTAAGAAGCTCATAAGAAACGCTACAGCACATTCTCCTGAAGAAAAAGAGAAGCAAGGTATTAAAATAAGTGATACCTGGCTGTAGGAACTTTAAAAGCGTCCTTTCATCTCTAGTAAGCTTAGTCTTCTAACTTTATAGAAAAACCTGGAACTGCAATATACTTGATGAAAGAGCGCAGCAATTTAAACAGAGAGAGAAAGTCATAAGTAAAGCATGAATTGAGTAAGAGACTCTACAAAGATTTCTAAAAACCAGACGAGATGAACATAGACGCAGGAGCTGGCACTAAGAGAAGAAACATGGGCCCAAGCAAGCCTTAAGAGGAAGAAAAGAAAGAGAAGCCAAATCCCTTTACGGGAAAATTTAATATGTGAACTTATTCATTCGTTTAAATCTAAAACTTATTTATATACACAAAATCTCCCTTCTCTTGCACACACTTTAGCTTTATCATCTGACTCTTTTCGCAGCACTCTTAATAAAATCTACTGTATCTATCTTTAAATATTGCATTAAGTGATAGAGTAGAAGTTTCTTGTAGTGGCCTTTCAATAACCCCCAATATAATTCAATACCATTGAACTGAGGACTGTAGGGAACATTAATACAGGTGTTATGTTTAGCCTTTCATATTCCTTTCTTGAGTCTTTAGTTTTTATGGACAGATAAGTTATCTACAAACAGAATAATCTCTTAGTCGGCGTACTTATCTCTGAGTTATTACAAGAACTTTATGTATTATTCGGTCTTGATTGAGCGAGGGTGGATAACATAAGTTCGAAGCAACTATCTTCGCTTATTCCACCAAGTATAGCATGAGTTTAAACCTTAACCTTTTAATCATATACTTAAATGTTGCTGTACCTCTTATACCAAGACATTGATATGAAGGTATTAAAGGTGAATACTGCCTCATCAGCGTGTATCAACTTTATATTATGCTCTTAAGCACTTTGCATTTAATCGAATATATAATTTAAATTATCCTTATAAAATGGAACATTAAAGTCAATCACTCTCTTAATGCGATTGACTGTCTTGTAAGATATCCCACTCTTTTTATAAATGTTCGCAATAGATTAAGCAGAGATGTGAAGCTCAGGAAATTGGCGATGAAACATCACAGCCTCTAAGCGAGAGAGAAATGAGCCCAGTATTTAAGAGTCTTATCATTAATAAGATAATCAATATGATGCTGCTAAAATTTTAAGGGTCTCTTAGGCTTAGATTAAGATGCTATCTCTTTAAATTCAATGCTAATAGACAGTGAGACCTGACAGTAGCAGGAGATTTATGGAGAAGCCTTGCTATAGACGTGTAATTTAGGATAGGCCTGAGTTGATCATTATATTCATCACATCCATAACGCAACTTAAACAATAAATCTATATACTCAATGTCAAAAACTGACCCCAAACCTAGCATATACTCACTTAAATTACTAACATTTAAACATTAAACCCCTACATAAACCCTATTAAAACCCTAATAAAGTATGCAGTAATAGTCTACTTTTATCAATCAAAAACTCAATCAAACTACTGAAAGGGTTTTGGGGTTTTGAATGCAGACGAGATCCACTCTATCCATTAATAGCCGATTTAACTATAATATAATAAGTTTTAAATATATTATGTTATTAAAATAGCAAATAAATGTTGTTAATAGACGAATAATAGTAATAAATAAGATGTTAATAATGATTTCGACTTAAAATTCATTATTAGTTAATATATATGATAATTAAAGAGTATATGATACTAAATAATTGATAAAGTTCTGAATTAATTTTTAACAATCTGCTTAATCCATTCAAAATTATAATTTCAATATAAAATAGGGGGTATAAATCATTAAAGATGGCATTAAGTTTTTTAGAAATATTTACTTACCCTCTTTTTTTGTTAGTACTCCTGTTTACATTGCTCCAGAAGTTGTACTTGAAACAATTATTTCTTAAACGATCTAATGAGATGCCTCAATATGTATTTTCTTAAATTTTTCATTTTTTGCTTCCATCATTTCATTCAAGATAACGAAGTCTTAGTTTTGTGTTCCTTATCGCCTCAACATATATTGGTAATAATTAATACTTATATTTAAATTTATATAAATTTTAGATAAATAATTTCATTTAACAACAATTATTATGCTTGTTTATTTATTTATCTTTAGAAGTATTTATTTAAGAAACTTTTGTCTTCAATTGTATAATCTCATTATTAATTTAAGGTATTTATGCAGTTTTTTTCATAAATAAATCAATATATTCAAATGTTTTAATTTAATTTACTATTTTATTTATAAGTTTTACTTATTGCTAATATATACTGTGAAGAATATATACTGTGAACGACAAGCAGTACAAGCGTGAGTGGTACGAATTCTGATCGTCAGGATTATCAAGGACAAGCGCAACTGCATATTGACTTTAAGTCATTCAGTCAGAAACCTTATTCTGCTTCTAGAGCAACTACAACTATTGATTCTATCACTGGAAACTTAGTATTCAGCTGGACTCCACCAACTAAAGAAAGAAAAGGGTAGGTTAATATTCCTAAAAAACCTAATGCCATTTTTTAATAATTTATGGCCCCTATTTAATATGTATATACTAGCAATATATAAAACTTATTATTATATAACAGAGATCTCTAATTAAATAATGATCTCTTTTTTAATTTCTTTTTCCTTAAGCGATTCAGTATTTTATTAATATATTCTCGTGGTTATAGTCGTATTATTTTATAATTGTTTTTAATGGTAAAATGTGATGCAATAGTCATGAATATAAAATTTATTCTGATAGAATAAAAAGACTTTTCTAAGGTATTTTCTTGAGAATCTTATATCCCCATATAATAAATCAAAACTAGACTTCCCAAAGTCCACACTCATTATGGAATAATGTAAAACTATTACTAATTCCAGGCTGTTGATAACGAGTGTTTGGTTCTTTTGTTTAGGGAGCTTCAATGCTCATACTTGGATTCGATGAAAATAAAAATATATTATTAATAACTGTGGCTTCTTCTTATCACTTTTGAAGATTTTGAACAATTACTATCCTGCTCTTTTAATTATGGGAAGCCAGACTTATTTAAGCTAAACTTAATATGCTGCTTTATAACGAAAAATTGGTCTAGGAGCTTCTCTTTCCAACATCTAGCCATACCCTCTTTGTCTAAATTGCAGTAAATTGCCTATCCTAAACAGCATTAGATATTTTAGCATATTTAATGAATAAAACCAAGTTACTTACTCTATATAGATTTAACTTCCTAATTAAATATTAATCTAAGAATTTTAATTTTAACTTAGCTGTATATTAAATATTAATAAGTACAATATTGATATTTGTTTTAATGGTCCTTTTTTGAGATTATTTTAAGTACTTTATATATACTATGCTATTTAAAATATATAACAAATAATAGAAGTATATGAAAATATATATCAGCTTTTCATATGATTGTTATTAAAAAGATAAATTGGCTTCATTTATTTATAACTTAAATAAACTTATGTTTTTCATGGATATTGTATACTTTCAGTTTGATAGTCCCTTATTCAAATTTCAGTTAATTAATTATATTTATGAATATTAGCACGTACCGGAAAAACATTTTAATTTTCAAAAATTAATGATTGAAATCTTTGATTCAAAAGAATTATAAATTTTGCATAAATTATATCTCATTACTATATTTAATTGTAAAATATTAGTTATTCAAAATATATTTTAAGCAAAAGTTCAATTAAACATAAACATAAAATTCATAAATGAATGAGGATAAGAATTATTTTGAATTTAAAAAACACTGTGAAAATTATAATTAAATTTAAACATTAACGCATATATTTAATTAAAATATAGAATTAAACTCTTTCGACATCTTGAAATTATAAATTAAAGTGAAAATTAACTAACCTGTGAAGTAAGACCATTCTTAAAAAGCAAGAAATTGAACTATTATAAATATATAATAAGATAAAATTATTATTTGTGAAATAACTATTTCTCTACATAGGATTAAACTATCAAAATATGTTATTACTTTATTATTTTAGAAATATGTTATTACTTTATTATTTTAGGCATTATCTATATTTTTAAGATTTGTGCCTTCATAATTATATGAAATTACAATTGATAATATGAGATTTAAAAATAAATTTCATAAGTAGTATCATAAACTGAATGGTGCTTCCCCTTCAGCATGTAATTCTCTTGTAAATCAATCAATCAAGCTGTATCATTGATATTTTACTCATTTACATTATAATGATGAATTATGTTATAATCTATGAGAAAATTCAAAAGATTTGATGTTAAATATCAACATACATATAAGGATATTTTACATTAATTTTTAGCAATAGCTTCATAAATATAAGCATATTAGAACATTAAATATTATAAAGATACAAACAATCAATGAAATATCATCGTTAATATTAATTACTTCATCCAATAAAGAGTGCATTAAGAAACTGACCCTAGAATAATAATTTAAATTTAAATAATAGTTTCATTGATAACGCTCGTACGAATTTTTAACTATAATTTAAAAGGTGTTGTATAATTTGCTGCATAATTTACAATTATATATAACTTAAAATAAGAAAATAAAGTCACAAATAAAATGAAAAGACGTAGTTATTGCTCATTTGAAATGGCTTAAAGTTCTCTATATATTAATTACAGTAATACTAGCATATCTACTTATAAATTTTTTCTCATTACATTAAATGTTAATATAAAGGTTAACATCTTTAGAAAACCAATTAATTGCGATTTAAGAAATTTGAAAAGGTATTACTAGCAACGATTCGTTTATGAATAAATTAATATTTGAATTGGAATTTAATATTTAGATTCATTCTTTGCATTGCTTGAAGTATTCAATTAAAAAAACACTATAACACTAAAATTTTTTGCAAAAATATGATTTAAGCAGCTTTCTTTCTTATAAAATAACTTAAAAGTCTAAGATAAATCCCTAATCAATCTTCATTGTTTACTAACTACTAGTGAAATACGGCATTCAACATAAGAAAGTTAAAAAATAAGTAACAACTATGTGCAGTAAATCAATTACAAAGCTTTTTATGATTAATAATAATATAGAGTTAAGAACGGGAATATAAATTATGTATGTATAGCTAATAAAGATACTTAATTTTACATTTATGCAAACTATTAACATAAGAATTGTTTCCAACGATATTTTGTATTTCATTTAGTTTTATTCTAAATAATATTCTTTAATTTTTATTTAGTTCCTACCAGACATTGCCTTAGCCTTAATTGACTATCAAAATTTGTCAATCATTAATTAATCAGCATAACAGAAATTAATTTGAAATGAAAATCGCCATTTATAAAGTGAGAAAATTTAATTTGCCTAATTTATTGAAAATTTTTATTAAAAATAGCATAAAAGTCATTATATTTTTCAAACAACTCTTTTAATACAATTATTTGATAAGTCTGCGTTAGTCTCAAATTTAATGATGTAAATTTCAAAAAATTAAAGCAATTCAATAGAAATTTAAATGCAAATATACGAAAGTGTTTAATCAAAACCCCAAAACCCCTTAGTGAGGTTTATAAGTGCTTTGATTTGTAGGGTATAGTTGGGGTCTTATTGGGGTTAGTAGAGAAAATGCAGGTTTTATGTGAATTTTAAGTATATTTAATGATTATTACTCGATTTAATTCAAACAAATTTTATCTGCTTGTCTTTATTGTATCTCTTGAATCTTGCTCTCTGTAGTGGTTCAAGTAAAATCGTCTAAGGATTATCTTGGATATGATGGTGCTCTTACAATTATCATGTCTACAATCTGTTTGATTTCTTTGCAGATATCGTCCTGCTTTATATGCTTAATGGCTAAACTTATTGATTATTTCTCTTAATTGGTACCATAGTAAGACATGCATTCCATGTCACTCTCTAAAATTATAGCAGCTACTGCCCATACATCCACTAAACTGATCCATTCGTCCACTTCTCTCTTATTGGGAAGTAGCCAGGAGTGCCAAGAACCTTTGCTAAAGTTACTATCTCTTATCTCAAGGCTCTATTGAAATCAATAACTACGACTTTTAAAGGACAGAGATTCAGCATTACATTTTCAGGTTTCAAATCTCTATGAACATATCCAAGTTCATGCAACTCCTTGACACCCTTTATCATATCTGATAGTATATCATTCAAATCATCTGGGTATCTGTTATGATATAAATAATCTCTCAAAGTCATTTCATATTACTTAAGTCTTAGTGCGATAAAACCATAGCTTAAAATAACACCATCTAGTTTAAGCAAGTTATTGCAATCTTTTCTCTAGGCCTCTCTAAGAATCATATATTCGTTAGCAAACTCATTCTAGTATTGCTCGTTCTTAAGGAGATAGCTGAAAGGGTACACCTTGAAGGCATACTCATCAACCACTATAAGCTTTGCTTTGTTAGGAACACTATATGTAAGTAATTCTCAATACAATTACTTAGATTAATTGCATTCAATGCAGGAATATTCATTGCTTTTGCTTGGAAGCAGGCTAGAATTGTATTGCCTGCAGGTTAGTTCATCGATTCTTATCTTTTCTGTCTCTTGAGTTTCTCATGTAACTCTCTTTAAGACTCGATAGTATTTGATTTTCTTTTAGCTGGCACAAGTTTCTATGTCTCTTTACTTAAATCAAGAACTCACTGAGGTGATGCTTTTGCATGTGCTTCTTAACTTTTGCAGAGTGAGTATAAGACTTCACACAAGTTGTACACTAGTACCTTCCATCCACTTTTCATGCTTGAAATATATCTTGGCTTTGCCAGAGGGCACCTCTTTAAGGTGTCTCTTCAAGCTTTGTTCAGTTGAGAAAAAATTCTAGCAGTCTTCACATTAAAATGTTTTTATCTTTTCAATATAGGGAGCTGTTCTCTTAGGTCTTCAACATATTCAATTTATGTTTAAAGTCCTATCTCTGCTCTCTCCTTTAAGTTCTATACTTCTATTTTGAAGACCTCTGCTTCAAACTCAAGAGCTCTTAGATCTACCTCTCTCTCAACATAAATAACTTCTAGCTTTTTAGTTGAGCCAAAGTTTAGCTATGATTATCCACTGCTAAGAGAAACTGCTTTTCGATTTAAGTTAGCCGCCATGTTTAAATTCAAATTTAAATTTCTATTATAAAGCTCTAATAAACTCTCTAGTTATAGTTCCTCTGTACAGGAATTACCATTGCAACAATAATGGTTGATTTTGAAGTATTAGAGATAATATTTATGCTTAGTTTATAACTACAATCTTTCTAATTTCATGCTTAATATTTTTATTTTGGAACTAACTTAGATAATATTCAGGTTGGTACTGGTACCAATTAGGTTTTGAACCATTTTGGAACTTTTCCATTAAAACCTCAATAGTTTAAAACTTGGTACTAATTAAGTTTTGGTACTATTAAATTGGTACTAATTAAAATTAAACCAAATTAGTACCAGTACTTATTAAATTTAAATAAATTTAGTACTAATTTAATGGAACTAAATTGATAAAAATGGAGCTCCATCTCTGAAGTTTGTTACAGCTTCTGCTAGCTTTCTCCACGTATCCTTACCAGGTTGACTTCCTATAAGATGCTCATATTTAATACTAAGATTTTTAACAGTAGGATCCAGAACTCTATATATTAAAATTTGAAATTCAATAACAAGAGAAGAGGATGGAATCTATAAGTACTGCAATGAAGAGGGTTGCAGCTTTAGAAATGATCACAAGATTTAGAAGCAAGGAAGATCTCTATCGATACCTCACTTAGCATGGTAAGCATGTGACAGATAATTAACCATATACTATAGTGGGTTTATTCCTTCCAACGATGGAAGGTACCAAAATTTCATTCTTAAAAGCGATACTCTGTGATGAGAAGAAAGCCTTCAAAAACAAAGAAATTAAGTTGATAGAAATACCAAACTACCCAGAGATTTCAGTCACTAATCTCTACGAGGATGCGATGAAAGATGAAGAGTTGGTAGTTTATCTTCCTACCAAGAAACACGTCTCTAACAAGCTTCCAGAAAGGAGTTCTTCTTTGGTGTTCTTGGCACTTTAAGAGAGAGTTACCTCAGAGAAATCATTGAAGAAGCTCACAAGAAACGCTATTAAATTTCTCCTGAAAATTAAAAGAAGCAAGGCATACTTATAAGCGAGACCTGGCTCGCAGAGCTTAAGAAGCATCCATTCCTTTCCAGTAAGCTTTGATTTATAACTCTTTAGGGAAACCTGGAACTGGTATATTTCTAATGAAAGAACATGCAAAGGTTCACAGAGAGAGAAAGTCTTAGACCATTCATGAAGTGAGCAAGAGACTTTATAAAGATGTTTAAAAGCCAGATGAAATGAACATAGATTGCAGGAGCTGGCACTAAGAGAAGTAATATGGGCCCAAGCAAGCCATAAGAAGAGGAGAAGAAGGAGAAGCCTAATCCCTTTCTGGGTTAATTTAACATGTGAAATTATTCATTCATTTAAATCTAAAACTTATTTATAAACATTCATTCTTCCCACTCTCGCACAAACTGTTGTCTTATCTAAGCTTACTCTCTTGCAGCTACTCTGAATCAAGTCTACTGTATAGATAGGCAAGTCAAGCATTAGGTGATATAGCAGCAGTTTCTTGTAGTGGGTCTTGATTTAACTCCAGTAGAATTCAATTCCATTAAATTAAGGGCCGTAAGGAACATTGTATACAGGAGTAATGTTTAACTCTTCATAAGCTTTCTTAGACTCCTTAGTCTTATGAACTGAGAGGTAGTCAACAAACAGGATGATCTCTTAATCGTTGTATTTATCTCTCAGCTTATGTAGGAAATCTATATACTACTCTCGCTTAATAGAGCGAGGATGAATAACATAACTTTCTAAGCCAGAGTCTTCACTAATACCTGCTAAAATTGCATGAGTTACACCCTTTATTTTCTAATCGTAGACTTCTATATTATCATACTTTTTATACCAAGACTTATTAATAAAGGTGTTGAAGGTATACACAGCTTCATCAGCGTGTATGAACTTGATGTTATTAGTAATAGCTCTCTGCATTTAATCATATATATAGTTTAAATTATTACTATAAAATGGCACTGTAAAATCAATCACTCTCTTCACTCTGTTGACAGTCTTGAAAGTAATACCATTTCTTTTATAAATATTGGCTAAAGTCAAAGAAGAGATACGCATGTCAGGAAACTTGCGATGAAACATCAAAGCTCGCTGGTCTAGTGGAAAGTGTGCCCAATACTTCAAAGTCTTCGAATCGCAGAGAAAGTCAATATGAGCCTGAGAGAACTTTTATTTTCTATAAGGGTGCGTTCAAGAACCAGAGGTATAATGCTAAACAGCTAGCAAGCAGTGATACCTAACAGTTGAGGCACTCTTGCGTAATAACTTTGCTATAGCTGCATAATTTAATACAGGTTTGGCTAAGTCTATATTAATACTCGTACCATACCTAAGCTTAAGCAGTAAATCTAAATATTACTCATCATAAATAGACCCTAAATTTCGCTAATTTCTATTTCTAATTTTGCAAATTGACCTAATTTCTCTACTAACCCCAATAAGACCCCAACTATACCCTACAAATCAAAGCACTTATAAACCTCACTAAGGGGTTTTGGGGTTTTGAATGTGACAGATTAAAATATGATTAGTAAATAGCTTGCAAAGTTTGAGCCATTATTAATGAATAAATGGACGATACAAAAGTAGTAGAATAAAAGTTATCAAATTTATATAATAAATAATTTTGTATTAAAATATAAATTTATGAAAAATGATAATTATTAAAAAATTAGCTCAGCAATTAATTTCTAATAAAAAATATCTATCCACATTCGGGGTTCTGAAGATCCCCGAATATGATATACAAAATAAGTATATATAAGGGTGAAGCCCTTATAATTAATTTAATAAATGTCAGTTCACTCTGACTTCAATCGACTTTCTCTTTGTCTTGTCTTCAAATTTCTTCCATTGTTTGTATTTCAAAGACTTGAGTGATTATTTTATTCCTCAACTTTTTCGTCATGTAGTTAGAATTGAGATTGATAAATCTCTTAGATTTATAATTTTATTGTTGGAGTAGCCTTCTCAACTTACTGACTAGTCCTTAGCCTTTTTGTTAACCAGTTATCAAATAGTCTCTGAATATTTATCTCATTTTGGACTGTTATAGCAAAGACATCTTGTCTACCAACGTTTTTATATTCCTTGCTATCTTTTTTGAATAACATCCATTTTAATAAACTCATCATTTGTTAGTTCCTCTAGTATGTTTTATAGTTAGAGTAAGCTAACAGAAAGAGAAAATTAGTCGTATGATATCTAACAAACTATGGTATATATTCTTCAAAGTCAAAAATCTGATCAGGTTAGAGGTCAGATCTTGAAAGTATACCGATCTATGACTTGTTATCAATGTCTTAACTCATAGTGAGCTGACAGGTGCCTTCACTCCCTTGTAAAATTGCAAGGTTTTAAAGTTCCTAATGCGGTAATGGGGTTAATTAATTCTTATGAGTTCCTTTATGAAATCTCATGATTATATTATAACAATCATTTAGGGGCATTAGAAATAATTTCCATAAAAAATTATTTAAGAGGAGAGCATCTTATCTCATTTTGAATTCAACCTTCAGACCCAGCGTTCCAGAGAAGGGGTTTTGGTTAGATGGTGTCATAGTTTTGTATGATTCCTTCAAATTCTTTTAAATCTCTTAGGCTAGAGTAAAATTTTAATTTATTGAGTGAGGTCAAGTTACTCTATATTAAGTTTCTATGAAAAAATTTTTGTTTATTGACCTATCTTAGGTCCTAGAAATCTTTCTATTTAGGCATTAACTTATTGAAACCTATTTAGGTATATAGTTTAGATTTATTAGTCGCTTGAGATTTTTAAATCCACTTGCAGAAAGAATTGTTTGTGGATTTCTTCTTCCTCATTCAATTCCTGTTATGTTAAATCATAGTCAATTTCATATTAGTCAAGCAAGTCTAATGTTGAAAAATTATCATCATAGCTTTCATCTAGGGATTAGTTAGATGTTATATCCTACATCAGGATATTATTGTCGCGGGACTTGATTTATTAATTAGTAAGATCGGAGTTATTTCCTTTCGTCATTCTTTTCTCCAAAAAGACGTTGAAACTTTTGTCCTGCTACTATTGTTAGAGTTTTTACATAGGAAGTGTGAATAATACTCTTCTGGTATATAGATGCTTGAGTTGGGAATTAATAATCATTCCATCGTCAGTTGCCTCTTAGAACTTTTGTTCTATTTTACTAAACATATCTAAAAAGTCGTGGCAGGATCACACTCTAAACTTTTTTATTTAAAATTAATAAATGAGAATATATAATTGTGACGTAGATTAAATTTAAGATTATAAATGCTTTATTAATTATATTTTAATATTATTAAATAAGAAAATTAATTGCAATGTGAGGTATCTATCACACTATGTACTTTCTAATAGAGCTTTCGATTATACTAAGGCCTAACGAGGGCAGGTAGGAGATTGCTGGACGCAACGCATGAGCTGCCTGCCGGTGGGTTCAATCTGTCAGCTATTACACTTCTCTAGTGGGCTGGACACAATGATCTCCCTGCATTAGATGAGTCTGCCTTGCTTGAGTTCAGCTTCCTAGGTAATAGGGAGAAAGATGAAGGTACGCTCCGCCTTCAAAAGTGAGAAGAAGAAAAACATTGAAGCCAACGATTAGGATTTTTCTTCCAAATCGTGTTAGGGTGTTGAAGCTCCACAGCGAAAGGACAGGGATTACTTTTCCCAGCAGAGGTGGGACAGGTAAGCGTTTTTATCCACTTACTGTTATCCTAGTTGAATTCTACGAGCTCTGTTATCCAGATTATACTGGCAATAACTTGATTCAGAAGGAGACTAGGTGATAGAGAAAGTGAATTTTTCGGACTTTTATACTTCATGAATGCCACATCACGGAATTGCCACTTAATCTCACTCAAATACGCCCTCGTCACGACTTAGATTTATGGTTTGATTTTAGTATTAAATATTGAATGATAAATTTATTTGATTTTAATCATTAAACTACAACAACAATTATATTATAAATTGTATTTAAATATATATATTTATTTTTATAAATCATTTCAAATTATTAATGTTATATATCTATAGCAAATTATAATTTAATTGTAATAATTCATTGGATCATTCCATAATTTATAGATAGAAAATCATTAATCAATCAAACAAAAATAAATTAAGTTAAAAGATAAATTTGTTTTTAAATAAGGAAGATTTTAAATTAAAATTTATAATATTTGTATCACAAATATAAACATAAGTTTCGGTTTAATCATAATATGGTACTCTTTAGTCGTTATTACGAAAATCAATTTCAAAGTGGAATTATTTGATATATACTGCATAAAATCCATTATTCACAGTACCCCTAATGATAACTGGATAATTAGCATAAAAATAATTAAATAAGTATCACAGGCATGAATGGAGTCTCCTATATCTCAGCTGCTTATGACCCTATTGATGAGAACAACTGTAGCTTATTTAATCATATCTAGTGCATCTGCTTGCCATCAAAACACTTTTACTGGTCCCTAACAAATATAAGAAATATAGAAAGATAAGCGTTGATAACTTTGAAAATATCTAAGTGAATCTATTTTTTACACCAACTATTTACATTGAATTATTAAAGGATTAAAAATTTCTGAATAAAAAGAGTCCATGTTATTATCATTTAGAGATCAATACAAAATATTCTTCAGATATACTCTAAAACATGCCCTTAATTAAAACAATAAAGCATTTGAACCTAATGATAAATTTTAATAAATTTCATCAATAAGATAACTTTAATAGTCTGTACTTACCACCGAAAGAGAACCCCAGAAATCTTAATTTAATTTTCAATAAACTACTATTTATAAATTCATTTTAATACTTTTAAATGGCAACCATCTAGGAAAGAAAAAAACTTGCAAGATAAGAATCATTTAAGTGATTTGTATAATTCCATTAGCAAATTAATGAAAAGTTTTTAGTAATTAATTAAAGTTTTCCAATTTATATCAGGCATGTTACATCATACATTATACTGTGGTAATGTAAAATTATCAGAATATTTAATTCCTAAGAGTAGAGAAGTGTTCATAAGAAAAGGAGATTTCTAAGTTTAGTCTCAACCGAACTAAAGCAGTAAAATCAAAAGTAATAGACAACTTTCACAATTATTACTTCATTTAATTTATAAACAAGAAAATATTCCATCAAGTAGTTAGGAAATTAGTAGCAAAATTATTCCAATTTTAAGCCAAAAAATTTGAGCTAGGTTTATCTAAATAAATTAAAGGGTTATTATTTAATCAAAGATTGATTTAGTAAAATAGTTTGATGGTTTTATATTTAATTGATAGTTTAATCTTTTATAATGAAATTGCTTTCCATCTTAATTAATCAATCAAAATAAACAAATACAACTCAAATATTTGTGATGGTATCATATGAGTTAGCATAATTACTTCTATCTGAATAATTTTCACTCATTTGCTAATGATTAAATTTATAGGAATATTTGAAATTTTTAGTGCTGTCATTGTTTGAAATATCAATCAAATTGTTGTAATTTATAAACTCTATTTCATTAAGCCCTACTTTTGAAGAAGATTTTATTCCAGATTAAAGAATTGATTCCACGCCTGCAACAGAAAATATTAATTGACTTTTATTATTAAAATAAGTATGATTTTAGATATATTTTTCTTGTTTGACGATTGCTTGATGTTACTTTTCTCTTATCTTTTTTACTTATAAGTTTAGACAAGGTTTTCAATTTCAAACTCATTCTTAGTTTTTAAGATTGTATATAACTTAACCTCATAGTCTCAAAGTTCCGCTTGTAAGTTATCCAAGTCCAACTATATCTTTGATTTTTACTAAATTTAATACTTTTTATTAAAAAAGTTTATGTTATATCCATTCTTGTAGCTGTTGCTATATTTATTATAAGGGTTATCATTCTGAACTAAAAAGTGACTATAGAGGATATTTGTTAGCGATCATATGAGCACAGTATTAAAAATATCATCAAATATTATTTAGATTTCATTCCTATCTATTTTTGCAAAAATAATTTAACTTTAGTCACTACTCAAGGTATTTGTGCTTTTTACTGGGCTCTCTATAAGATTCAAACTATTGATTTATATATGATTAATTTAATTTATATTTGTGAGATGGGTTTTAAATTGCCACTACACTATTTTAAGTTTAGTTGAAGTTTTTTTTTTAAATCAGATTTTTATAGAACATTAGATAATTCATATTGATAAAGTCGTTAATTTTAATACAGACTTTGCTGTTTATTTTTTAGCTACCTATTTTCTAGTCTTGCTTTTTCATTGAAAAGTTTTAGATTTTCTTTTGCTTTAAATAAAGCTTAATATTTTTTCAATAAATTTTCCAGTTTTTAAACTTTACTTTATTATTAGTCAAAGAGCGAAAACTTTTTGAATTTATTTCACACATTATTTTTAATTAAATTATTCTAAATCAAAATAGGTTTTAAGTAACATTTAAAAAGTATAAATCATTTATAATTTACTATTGAAAATAAATTGATAAAAATAAATATAGAAATAAAAATAATATAATTAAATCAAAAGCATTTATAAATTTATATTTCCTGAATTCTTCTTGATTAAATATTATTTATTTTATTTCTTCAGATTTCTTGGTTTTTTCTTCTATTCTTTATTGTTTAGATTATTAAGTTTAATTTAATGATGACTATATAAAGTTTTATTATGTCCTAATGATAAGTAATTATCTTATGTTAAAAATCATTAATTTTCAATTCTTGTATCATTTTACTTTTTAAGTATCAATTTAACTAGCTGTATATTTAATGATGCACTAATAAAGATATGCTTTTCATCTGAGCTATCCGAAAATTAGGTAGTTTCATTGAAATAATCTTAAATACTGATTAGGTTGTTTTTCTTTCTCTAATTATAATTACTGATCATACTACTACTACAAATATTTAAATCATTAAATTTCAGCTTGTCACTATCCTAGCTTTAATTTCTAGGAGATTTAATAAACTCTTTGACTCTAATACTATTTAAGTTTACCTCACTGTTTATATAATCATCTATCATTCTTTACTCTTTATTAATTTATTGTTTCTTTTCCCATTTTTAATTACCCTTTTCTGGCATAAACTAATCTTTCAGAAGCTTTTCTTCGTAATTGCTATTCTCTTTTCTCAAGGTCTTTTATAATTTGCATTTTCTATTCCAATTCATTTTATATTGCTTAGGTTTGATAAGTTTGAATAAACTTTCTCGTCTGTTGTAATTTAGATTAAAACTGCTCATCTTCTTTTTCTTTAATGAATTAAAGCTATTGCCGTGTCTCTTGTTTTTGCTATTAAATTCTAGCATAATCTTAGGCTTACTCTAAATAACCCGTAAATTATCATCAAAAGTCTTATGAGTTATATAACTCTAAGTCATCTGTGAATTTTCAACTTAATTCTCGTACTGAGTAAAAAATTTTAACTTCAACTTAAATCAAGCCTTGGTTTTTTAATTGCATGAAAAGTTTCCAATAAATTAAATATATCTTCTCTATGTGTTTATATAAAATATTTTCTTTAGTTTCTGGCATTCAGAGTAAAACGCCTTAAATACTATTAAGCAAGTATAATCGAAATGTGATAAATCAAAAATCAAAATATAGCTAGAAGTTTCAAGCTTTCTATTAAATATAAGGATTATAGTAGTTTTATTTATTAATTACAAACAGAGATTAAATTAAAAATGATTTACAAAGTCTTTAATGATGCACAATAGAGAAACTAAGTCACTGGAGTATTATTTCGAAGAAGGTACAGAGACTTCGAATTGCTTGATATTTACAGATAAGTTTTTAGACTGATCATGCTTAAGAAGTTGCCATAGATAGTTACTAAATTCAAATAGATCCTCTGTATGGAAATTGTCTCCTGTTGGTAGGAGCTAATTTTGAGGAAATGCTGTCTTATAATTGAAAAGGCCAGTAATTCTTAAATAAATATTTTGACTTATTGTTGGAAAGTCGGAGTAACCAGTCCAAAATTCAATCTCTATAAAAAAACGTGATAGAAAAACTGATTTCAGCTCCAAAATAAAAAGCAGTTTGCTGGGTCATTGTGAAGGATAGTGTCTGCATTTAATATTGCTGATTCAGATATCACCTTTTTCTGGTAGTGCCAATGAGTGTAAATAGTTTCGCATTTAAAAATTCAGCGAGTATTATAACTGATGTAGAGTGAGATTTTTATTGGAAGGGTAGGTTGAATTTGATTCAAACTTTCCAACTAGAATGGAAACAAAGGCTAAGGACATTCTGTTAAACGCACCAATATATTTAAGGGATTCTCAAACGCTATAGGTGAATGCAATTTTACTTACAGTCAAAACGATGGAGCACAGTATCTTATGGCATACTCCGAATTTAGAATTTTAAATGAGTTTTAATGTTATTTGCTTGTAGTATCTGGTAGCGTTATTCGAAAGTTAGAGACGAGCAAATCTTGAAAAATTTGTTGATCTAATAAATGAACTAATATTCTCGAGCTAATCGATATTTATACTTTCATTTTATACTGTTATTAGAACATAATGAGCAGCTACTGCAATTACTCAACTCTGAATCACTAATATCATAAATCTAAAGCATTAGCAAAGTTTGTTACAACTACATAAGTTGAATCTAAACAGCAGAAGAGGCAATAATTTGAAAATATGCTGAGGATAAATGATCTAAAGAAAAAAAGAGCAAGAATAAATAAAGACTGAATGTTTTAAACTTAAACAACCTTAAGGGTTTAGACAAAGCAAAGCTTTGCTTATACTTTGTTTGAGAGAGTGTTAATGTAAATATTAGTGAGAAAAAATATATTAAAATTTAAGAGAAATTATGAAATAAGTTAAATACATAATACAACTAATTGATATTCAAGATTAAAGTGGGCTATTTCATCCTCAATAAATAACTGGGAGTATTTAGAGGAATTTGCGATCTTAAAAAATCAATTTTTATAAATTATTTAATAACTGTCATTATTTTGGAATTAGTAAATATAATTAAAGAAATATTTATTAAATTATATTCTGATTTTTTTTTAAGATCATAAGTTATATACATAAAAATTAATTAAAAATCAAGCGATTAAAAAGCAACGGAAACTTATTTTATCATCGACTTTAAAATAATTTACTCACTTATATTAAAATAGTGGCAGTTATTTAAAAATAAAAAAGTTGTTTAAGAAACCATAATTTTCTCAAGTTTTTTAGCATTTTTACGTAGGGGCTAGCAAAACTCCTCTTGCTTTTACATTTTATGTTTAAGTTTGTGCATTTAACTTATTTATTTACTTTTCTTAAAGTTTGAAATAAAAAGTATTAATCACAATTATAAACTATCTACACAATTTTTAATTACTAAAATGCAAAATTTCGCTTTTATTGAGCTCTCGATGTAATTTTGGCTATTTTCAAACACGCTGTGCTGAGGTTTTTCTCCCTTAAGCTTTATTAGTCTTTGGGTTCGTATTTCTCTTAGATGTTGTGAGTGAATCAACTATTGATATTTTTAGAATCAGGCATAAAAGCTATCAGAGAGTGTTTATTCAAAAGAAAGCTGTTATTAGTAAACAAGTAATACATGGATTTAGTTTAAATCCTTATTGTCTTGATACTATATCAGGGTCAGTGGAAGAGGCATTTAGTGTATTTTGCAGTGGCTTGATTATTGCGGAATAAATCTTCTGCGTTTTAAATTTTAAGTCTTTCAATTATAATATTAGACCTGTTGATTTAATGATATTGCAACAATAATACAGCATTAAATCCAATTCATGACCATAATTGGGGACTAAGCTCTCAATATCACACCAACTTCTAATGCTTACTCTGGATTAAAAGCTTGTACTTATTCTAGACTCAAAACATTTCACTATAGTCTATCAGTAAGCTCCAGAGGAACAGCTGGGCATTTATCATATTATTTTTGCAACTCTAACAATGCTTTACCTGCCACTTCAAGCATGCTGATAATAATGTATCAAGTTTTATATCTACTGATTCAAAAACTTAATGCCTTTTGTAGTACATCTCTCAACCTGTCAACTATTTTAGCTATAATATAAGATTTTTAAAAACACAGTGCCTTTTATTTTCAAACTTGAAAACTACTCCGATTCTTGGAATTGGATTTACTTGCTTCTTTCAATAATCAAAGCTGAAATTTGATTTTGCATATTTATGCAGAGAATTATAATTTAAATTCAATAGTTTGAGTTGAGAAAAATGCCTTATTGGACTCAATTACAGGAGTAAGTGATGAATTTAATAGGGTAAGTATCCGAGAATCCATTCAATATACAAAAGCTGCAACAACTTGATGGCCAATTTTGTGAAACATAAAATTCACTATTGTCTTCTGTTTATTATATTTTTATTAATTGCTTGATTCTTGCACATCATCATAGACTATGATTACAATATTATAATTAGTTATGGGATTTAATATTATAACTCTTATATTTCAAGAAAAAACCTGAAACTTCTTGCAATATTTTGATTTTTGATTTTTCACATTTCGATTATACTTGCTTAATATTTAGCAACTTAATCTTCTCTATTACTGAATGATATGAAAATTCTGAATCTATTTATAAGAAACTCTAGATTTTAGTTCTATAATATATCAATATAATCCTTTGTCTTCTCAAATTTTACAGCAATTCAAAAAATGATCATATCAAAAGGATGGAAAATTTTAACCCCAAATAATGCATACTTTGTTTAAAATGGTACAGTCTAACAATTTTGTTTAGATACTTTCTCTTTTTGTGCATTATAAAGATTTATTTAACAACTCTTAAATTTTATTGTAGCATTTGTTCACCTTTAGTAATATCACTTAGTGATAACATTAGTGCTTTTTTATGCTAATAATGTTTTTTCATTTTGAGAAATTGCATGACAGATATTTGACAAGAATTTAAAACACATGTAAAAATCTTAATTAACTCCTACTATTTCTCTTAGCTCAGACTCTTAAATTTTTTGTAATACTTTTTTTTACATTTATAATCTTAACTTTCCTATCTCATCAAATAAGATAGTCTAAACAATTTGAAAACAAGAATCGTAAACTTAGCCTATAATGTTTGCCAAATATTTCTCATTTTTTAAACAGAATTTATGAAAGAAACTCTTTAATGCATTAACAATTTTACTTTCTTAGAATTTCATGAAATAAAAGTGCTTAATATATTCTACTAAATTCATTATTCTATACTATCACATATTTTTCATAGCTAAAGTTTTAAGATTAAGATTATATTAACTTTCAAAATATTTCTATTTGATTTTTAGTTTGTAAATTTAAGTTAGTTAAGAGGCAAATCTTTATAAAATTTTAAGTTTTAAATTGGTCTGGAAATGTCTGCAAGCTTTAATGGATTATTGCTTTTAAAGACTTTTAGATTTTATTTTGAACAGGTTACTTTATAAAAGCTATCTAAACATATTTTTGATAGATCAATTTTGCATGGCGTTTATACAAACCTTTCTTAAAGAAGTTGAATAATTTATGCTTCAATTATTAAGTCTAAATTTACCTCAATTTCTTCATAGACTAAACCATATTGAAGTTCTTTTTCAGTGTACTAAACACTATCACTATTTAATTAATAAATTTTAAATAAAAAGCATTCATTACCTTTATTTTATGTTTAGTCTAAATAGCTTCAATTTCTATATCTAACTCTTATGTTTAAGATCTAGCATTTTCAAAACTCCAAATATAACACTACCTTCACTTCGCATAAGTTACTCATAATGATTATTTTCCCAAAGTTATCTTGCATTACTCAGTTTAATCCACTTCTAAAATTAATCAAATGAAAACAAATAAAAAAGCAATATAAATTAACATGGATATATCTCTTTTAAGATTGGACTATTCACGAGCTATTCTTAACACAACTCTTTTAACTTTGAGTTTATTGAAATAGTAATTTTTATGAAATAATTGACTAAACTTTAGTACCTTTTTGTAATCTTTTTTAAACTGCTTCATAGTAATTTTCCTCCAAGGTACTATAATTTTCTTTAGGCTAAGGTGACAAACACTCACCCCCCCCTAAGGTGTACTTTTGAAATTGTGTCCTGATAGAACTCGGCCTCCTGAGTAAAGTTTTCTTAAGAACTAGTCGTACGCGGATAATAGTTTTTGAGATAACCCACTTCCTAAGTCAGAAAAATCATATATAAAATCATAAAATTTGGCTTCTAAAATTTTTGACAAAAATCTAAAAAAACATTTTATTTTCCTCTTTCGAAAAATATTTATGTCTTTTAATTAATTTATAATGAAGAATTCAACATTTATCCTCATTTTATTTGAAGTAAACTTATTGTTTTTTTTAAATCTCAAAATATAACAAATTTTAGGCTAAAGCATATTATCATATTTTTTTAAACAATAAGTTTACTTCAAATAAAATGAGGATAAATGTTGAATTCTTCATTATAAATTAATTAAAAGACATAAATATTTTTCGAAAGAGGAAAATAAAATGTTTTTTTAGATTTTTGTCAAAAATTTTAGAAGCCAAATTTTATGATTTTATATATGATTTTTCTGACTTAGGAAGTGGGTTATCTCAAAAACTATTATCCGCGTACGACTAGTTCTTAAGAAAACTTTACTCAGGAGGCCGAGTTCTATCAGGACACAATTTCAAAAGTACACCTTAGGGGGGGTGAGTGTTTGTCACCTTAGCCTTTCTTTATTTACCTTTCCATAACAAATTCATATATAATTAAAAATTATGGTTGCTGTTAAGTTAAAAGAATGTTTTTATATTGCTTTCTTCTATGTAGCATATAGATAAGTAGTAATTTGTAAGTTCTTGCGAGTATATGATTATTGTTATTATTTAAAGCATTACGAAAATTATTACTAAGGATTAAACCAACCGGGTAGTATAATTAGATTCTTGCTACATCCTTTTGATTTTTGACACGATCAGCAAACCCTACGAGAGTAAGTGATAATCAACTGTTTACTTAACCTTAAACTATTTTTTGATTCATTGGCGTTTAATTATGACTAAGTTCTAAAGTTCGAGTAAAAGTATTGCCTTTTTAACAGCGATTTTACTTTAAACTTATGAAGTTTATCAGCTTATACTGTTTAATATACTGAGGCTTTGCCTCAATTGAGCTTTTAATACTTTTATTGATAATTTTAAGAATATAAGTTGATAAAACTTGTGCGCATGTTTTATGTTTTCTTATTCATATAGTTCTCTCAAAATTTTATACTTTATTAAGCATGAGTCAAAAAAGCAGAGCATAATTTCTTTTCTAATTCTATTCCACAAAATAGTGAATTCTTTTTGACTTAAATGATTCAAGTACTCTCAGTAATGATAATTACTTTCGAAATTCCTCAAATTTTAAAATTTTTTATTTCTTGAGAAGAGTTATGCAGGTAAACTGAGCCAAGCTCCAATAGCTCATTCGTTTAGGCTTTATGATAAAAATTCTCAACTTGATTGTTAAAATCGTTTATAATCCCAATTTTTAATTCAATTTATTACTTTATCGCCTGAGAAATCATTTTACAATTCGTATTTATCAGAAGGAGAATTACTAGATTATTCATTTTCTATAGTATCCTTGAATTTCTACTTGATCTCAGAAAAATAATCTAAATATATCAATAAATAAATATTTAAGTACAGCAAAAGAGAATAATTTAAAGCTAACTAAGACCATATTCCTACATTCTTATTTATTTGTGTACAGATAATAAATATCATGAGTTTCCACGGCACCTCAACTGATATAAACCATTGTGAAATAACTTTAAAATGAATTCACCCTTGTATTTAACAATAAGTCTCCATTTTGGGGACTCTTCAACTACTGGTTCTTTAATGAATAATTATTCCTATTTTTTTGCTCCATATTCAAACCAATGCATTTGATTTATTAATCCATTAAATAAACCCTCTAAATTTTAATAATATTAATATAATTAGTTAAGTTAAAGTAGAATTTATTTGATTTAGCATAGTTTCTTAATAGCACCACTCTTGTCATTAAATTATTTGAGCATTCATCAATCATTCCTTGAAATATTTACAGATGAACCTGCTCCTTCTTCCTTGCTATCTCTTTCATTTTACATATTTTAATCACTTAATTGATGGAAATATATGACTCAAGGTTTATGTTAACGATGCTGCTGATTTTTTTGAACTTTTAATTACTAAAAGTCTTGATTACTCTCTCTTTCTGATTGCTTTACTCAATGCTCTATTGGATAGATGCTGTGCTGCTACTCCCTCCAATTTGATGTTTACCATCCATCGTAGAATCTATGGTGTTTTCATTTGAAATCAAGACTAAATTAATATGTTCAATGAAACTAGGTCTCTTACTCTCCTCAAACTTAAGCATGAGTCTGATGATTTCTAGGATATGATCAGAGCATATCTGTTTCATTTTTCTCAAACCTTGATCTTTGAGTTTTCACCATCATAAGCTTGATTATTCTGGCTGAAACAGGCAATATCTTCCACTAACTGCGAACTGATAAACAATTAATCCAATGGAGAAGACATCACTCTTGAATATGTTGTGTGTCGCATTTTTAGTGTTTTTTCACCTTCCTCGACATATGGTTCTCTATAAAATATGAGAAAGATATTGACTTGTGCTTCTAATTGCGACCATTATTCCCAAGCCTTTATCATCAGCATCATTGAAATAATCTTTGGATTCACTGAAATCAATAATTTTCACTTTACTATTTGAAGTGTTAAGGAATAGGCTTGTAAGTTTCAAGTCCCTATGACTAACAAAAAATAATTAATTTTCTTTTAACTTTAAATATTGAATTAATTAGATTTACTAATAAACTGTAAATAAGATAAAGTTGATATGAAGCATAAATTGGTCGCCTTATTAAAATGGAAAAATTCAAAATATATTGGGAGATTTAGCGATTCTTCAGCATAAATATAATTTTAGACTTCTCTTCTGCTTGTCATTTCAAGAAAGCACAAATATTTTATAACAGTCCTCTCCGTTATTGTGCGGTCGAATCTATCCTATTATTTGTAGACTTTCGCTGTCTATCAACCACCTCGATATATCTTAGTCTAGTTTTCACATATCGCTTAGATGCCTCCTGTTATACTCTTCTTATTAAGAGTTACAGAAGTGTTTTAAAAAAATCATTGAACACATCTAGACAGTCCTGTTTCGTGTAAATTTCAAAGCTACATTTTCATTATTGGAGACACCTATCGCACTCATGGAGAATAAAATTATTATTATTTGCTTATTAGTATCTCTAGGTGTCATTTGTTCAATTCCTTAATAGTCAATAATCCTGTTTTTTTTATTATATAATTGATTCTACTTTGATTTTTCAATATCATTACTCTCTAAAATTATCTTGAAAAGAGTGTATGGACCAAAAACCATAAATAATTCAATGATTTATCTGAATTGAAGAAGTCATTTTCATTAATTATGCATAATTGAAGTCTCGCTTATTCAGCCCACAAATATAAGTTTTCTCTAGATCATTTAATACATGTTGAGTTTAATATTGTATCTCCATATCATAAATCTCATCATATTTATCTATCCAATAAATAAGACGGTTTATGATATAGCAAGAGCTGCTGTAATATCATAAAAATTTCATATTCTGTATTTTTTAAATTTTTTTTGATTTATTGAGTACACTCTTCCATCGCAGATCAGCCTGTCTTAGTATAATAAAATCTGTTTCTACTTTGGAAATACTCTTATTATATGAAACTATTTATCATTACAAGGTTGATTGTCTATAATTTCTAATATATGGGTACTGTCTTTTGTGTTTAGTACTATCAAGTTATTTTCTAATAGTGCATCATTGACTCTTAAAATGTACCTTAATCAACAGTTACAAACCTTTAGCTGACTGATAACGATTTAAAAGTATACCTTCCGGGTGAGATTTAATTGAGGAGCCTCAATTTTATTCAAATTTTAGAGTTAACTTTTGTACTTCAACATGTTTTCCTGGATAAATTCAAGATTATGCAACTTATTCTCAAAAGACAACTCTATTTTATATTGAATCTGGTTCCTTAAAGATTGAAAATATTATGTTTAGGAAATGCAGGATTTTCTTTGCAATTAACTCTATGTCGCTGTCTTTTTAAGATTTAAAGCTTAATTTTAGTTCTAAGTTCATTATCATATTTTAAGTAATGTTCTCAATTTCTTTATGGAAATTCTACACTTTAAGTTTAGGTTATTGAATATTTCCAACATGGAAGAGGATTCAACAGCTATATCATGTATCTGATCTATCATTTATTTAACGTTATCAGGGTAGTTTGTTTGTTAATAAAACTGATTTTAGAGAAAAACATGCGATGGTTTTCTGGACAAAAACTCAAAATTGTTAAATTGAGAAAAAGAGCTAAGTACAGACTCCTCCATCTTAACTTGTTGTTTTATGACTGAGTAGCTGGTCATTAATAAGTTATAGAGTATCAAGCTTGCTAATGTTTGGAAAATTTTTATTCAAACTGTATAAATTTTTATATTTAAATTTTATAAATTAAGTATTCGAGTGATTACCCTATATTTTTACTTCTTTGTTTTTAATAAAGTTTATATTTTATGTATAGCACCAGTAGCTGCAAAATTTTACGGTTTAAATCTTTAGAAAATTAGAAATATTCTGTTGAGAAAGCAATACAAATTAGCATTTTTTATTTTTCTGAACATGCTCTCATGATTAGTTCTGAAATCTATGTATTTGTTGTACATAGTCTAGTAGAAATAGTATCGAGAGTACTGTAGCGCATTTGGATAATTTTGTGCTTTTAATAGTTCATAGCTTCTTCCTAGAAATTAAAAGGTTTAAATTTGGAATAAAAAATGTAAGAAATTTCCAGATTTTTATAATAATATAAAAAGAAGTGGATCTAGGGAAATTATGACATACTTTGAACTCTATAAATTTATCTAAAGTCTTTACTTCTACTTCTTTGATGGCGTAAAATTTTCCAGTTGGGATACTCTCGGCCTTGTAAATCCTTGTATTTCTTTTCTAATAATATTTCATAAATTTACCATATAATCATAAGGGATTTGTATGTAAATGTGCTTTATAAACAATTATATAGGGTGGGGGATAACAGGATTTTTATTATATTTAAATAAAATATAAATTTATATAACTAAGGTATGACCTGATCATTTTAAATCAATTTTTTGAAATCCTATTTTCTAAACATTTTTTCTTTTCTTAATTCTAATAAGAAGTGTATTATTATTTAAGCCATAAATTATTAATTATTTGAGACACTTTAGATAATATATTATAAAATTTCTGATAAGAATAATTTAAAATGCTGATGGAAACAGACAAATATATTTAATTCAAATAAATATATAAGATTACTTAAATTAAATATGAATTCAGAGGACTATCAGTCATACTTAAGATTGAAGAAAGAGCAACTACTCTCTATTATAGGAAGCGAGAATAGTAACAACACTTATAATCACAAAACTTATAAGCAAACAATCTCAAATTAATCCTTGACTATCTAAGATTATTATTCATAGTAATATCTCATTTACAATTGAAAATATTTTTACTTTCAAGAATTTGTAATTCAATTTAATTTTGGACATTGTTTTTGTTGGTAGGAATGGGCATTAGCAACTGCTTTTAGTATAATATAGTCTCAAGGTCTTCAAATGCTACCAGATAATTCATTCTTTGCAGCAGTTGCTATCAAAGCTTAATAAATTTATACTTTTTGATGTTATGAAAACGTTGAAAAGTGCTAACTGAAGAGTTTAAAATACTATAACATTGAGAAAGACAAGTGGTGCACTAACAATGAAGTTTAAACTTCACATTTTAATATCATAAAGTATAAATCAAATTGATGAAATATAGGTTATGTATTATTATCTTATTCAAATATCAAGTTCAGTTGAATGTGGCAAGATCTCAATGTTCTACCGCTTTGATTTTAGATAACATAATTTTCATATTTGGTGGTTACATCAAAGAAAAGGACAATCTCAGTTAAATCGAGATTTATAACATCACTAAAAAAATGCATAACTCTCTTGGTTATTCAAATGACTCTAGCTTTTTGAAGATCTGCTTATATTAAAATTTCAACAAGAAATTGCTTTGTTAGGAGGTATCGGCAGACTAAATAAAGACTCTGATATCGAACTTTGCTTCGTCATGGAAAATTAACAAAAAGAAGGTGGTAAAAGCTCGTATAATCTGAATAATGCGAAATACACAATCGAAAACTTAGATAAAATAGACAAAGCAGGTGTGATTGAGCACCCAATGACCTTAAAATCAGTTGGTAGTCTGCATTTATAAGTAGAGAATCATGAAAAATAATGAGAAAAATAGATGGTATTAGCAATAAGATTAATAACAATACTAATACTTTTTAAATTTATAGAAAATGGAAGTTCTCGAACAGCTTTTTTATTTCTCCAGTATCCCTCGTAGACGTCTCCATTAGCATGTATAAAATTCCCTAACTAGTGCCTTTCTGTTCCTTGCTGAAGTCTCTGTCTTTAACCATCACTGACTCAAAGTATTGTTAGAAGAGTATTAAAAAAATTATAAATATCATAAATGTAATTTACAAAATTATGGTGAATACAACATGGTTCCGTCTTCATCTTGAAGGGTTTTCATTTTAACAATAAATAATTAATTAAAATTTATCTATTTCATTATAAATTATGAATGCCACTAGCGCAAGCCCACTACTTAGATCAATATACTCCTTTTTTTGAGTATAGTTGAATATTATCTCAGTATGATGTAGATATGATATTTACCTATATTTTTATATAAATTAAGGATTGTAAAGCATCGCTTAATTGAAGACTCACTACCTTTGTAGTAATTAATATACCTAAAATTAAATGAACTTAACTTTGTTTCGAATTAATATTTTCTATATTAATCAAATTTTATTTTTTAATTTTAATATTGAAGCATCATGCATGTATATTATTATCAGTAGAACTTTACTATATACTTAAGCATTAAATTTCATGTATAATTCTTAAATGGAGGGTAAACCCACATTCCAAGTTTCTTTCTTCTTTTGTTTCTTGCTTAATTTTCTTAATCTTTTCCTTGTCTTTCTACCTCTGCTTCTTTGAGACTCCTCTCTTGACATCATATCAATTGCATCATTCTCCCTTAGTCTGTTACTCATGATCCATTCTTAGTAGCATTCAGCCTGCTCATAAACTTTGATTTTATACTTTTCAAGGTCCTTATCCAGTTGATCCAAGTAGTCTAGCCACACATCATATTCCTGAAGATCTTCTTTTTTGATTGACTAACCTGTCCCATCTGCCTAGACTTTCCTCAGCCTTAAACTGCCAACTGACGATTATTCTGCAGTGCAATTTGCGTCATTTATACCATTGAATAAATCCAAATCTTACTCGTACTTCATAACTTGGTTGTCCTAAATGAAAATAATCATTATAAATGTTTTTTATGTTTCTGCAGTAAATAGTGAAATTAAAGGTATTTTCCTCAAAAGAAATACTTTACTCAAAGTATCAAAACATCCAGGAGAGGTAAGTCTAGAAGCCAACTTGATATTTATGTATACAGTGCCAATACTCTCTCACCACATTAAAAAAGTGATGAAATTATGAGCAAGCAAGAAGATTTCTTCTCAAATAACTATTTGATTTAAACTTACTTTTATTTCTCTTAGAGTTCATAGCATTTTTGCAATAACTTTTCCTTCTATATAATTAAAAGTGATTTAATTTGTGTTTGACATGTATAAATAACCTTACTTTGAACGTGTTGACTGAAACTTTGATAGTAGTGTAAGAATCATTTAGTATCCCATTTAACTTATGATATCATTATTTATACTGCCAAATGTAAATAACGGTAATTATTAATAAATTATGTTATAATCTTTTTATCGAACAATATCTAAAATATAATTTAATATTATAAATTATCTTAATAATTGTTAGAATTATTTAAATATGGCTAATTATTCTTAATAAAATTTATTTATAATCTATTTGCCATGCTTAATGATGAGCATATTATTATTTTTTATTTTATTTAAACAGTATCTCTAAATTTAATTTTCAAAATTTAAACTAAAAACCTGTTATTATACGATTTTTTTAAATATATTAACTATGATTTGGAATTTAATAGTTAAATTGAAGTATTGAAATAACTTTTATTAATAATGCCATAAAAACATCAATAAAATACTAATTATCAACTTGTGTAAGCAACTCCATACTCATCATTGATATTTGAGAGATTTACATCATATTTTACAGGTTATTCAAGATTTTACATCAGATAGTTACTGGTTTACTCATCACTTGCTTAGGCTGTCAATTCTTAACATGAAAATTATTCCTCTTGCAAATCCAGTTAATCCAAACTTAATTCTACAATATCTTCTTAACAATAAATAAGATGAAGTGAGGACAGAAGCAGGACTAAACAATTGTGAATTAGTGTCATTTTGAAAATAAATCTGAAAATGAAATTGATATGTAAAGTGTCTTATAATCAAACTATAAATGACAAGCAAAGTTGCTTATGAATAAATTTAATTAACACTTTCTTTGAAATCTCAACAAAATAATTAAATCGTAATTATAATTTTCAATAATAGGTAACTAAGTTTCATCAGCATGTTCCTCTTGCAAGTGTGTCAAAGATGAAAGAGCAGCCAGTGAATTCGATGATAGCAAGGCCAACTCAATACCACTACAATTCAATAGCAATCTCTTACAAAGGTAGCAGAGACAATAACTCTTCAAACGTAAGTGGTTCCAAGTAATTTAATGAAGGGTCGTAATCATTTTGAGGACTGGATAGTAACTCATTGAAACAAAGTTTAACAAGGGCTAATTAAATCACAGATAGTAATCGCTTGCTGAATCGCAATCTGCAGCAAACTAATCAAGATAATGATAAAATTAATGTAAACAGTAGTTTTGGCAACAACAAAAATAATACACATTTAGTGCTTTCATAGTAATTTTCAGTTTAAAGACAAAACCAGAATGAACGATTTACCTTCAATACTCCTAATTATAACTACCACTCTAATTAACCTTACAATCATTTCCAAAGTGATAAGTTGTGATATTATTAGATCTTTATTTTAATTAGCATGGCAAAACTCCATAACTTAAGAAAAAACTATATAATTTTGGTGGAATGGACGATGACACCAATAACCCAATAGATAACAATGATTATGACGACGATCTTGATTTTGAGCTGATTAAGTTGATAGAAATGAACTGTACAGTAATATTATTTTAGAAGAAACTAAATCTCAAGCTGTGGACGAGCGAGACATGCAAGAAGAAAAATTGAAAGGATATAAGAAAATACAAATGCAGTGCATAAATCAAGCGAAAAGAAAAATCATAATGAAATTACTAGTCATATCAAATAGAGTAGCAACACCAGTTAATTAGAGGTAGTTGAAGAGTTTTCAATCATAGGGACTTTCTAATTAAGCCAGGACTGAAAGTAAAACTACAACTAATCACTACGCTACCCCAATGAGAAACTATTCTGAGTAAAGTTCTTAGTCATTTGTTCAGAAACAGAACAATCCTATTTCTTGTTAATTTAGCTTTGATTAGCTTCAGCCTTAAAAGTAGCATCTGTTCAGTCTTCAAAGTTAAGATTCAAAACACCTAAAAAGAAATCGATGAATTAAAATCATAATTGAAAAGTTAAAATATATATATAAACCTTTTAAGATGAAGTAGATGCAAAAGAGTATTCACAAGTTTTTTTAAAAGTTGTATTTTTTATATCTTTAGTTTTTATTACTCTTCTAGCAATACTATGCTATGTGCCACCAATGGTGAAAGACAGAGACTTCAGTAAAGAAAAGGGAGGCTCAGGGTAGATTAGTTTATACATGCTGATGGATACAACTATTAAAGGTTTCAGGAAGAAAAAGAAAAAATTGTTCGGGAATTTCCATTTGAATCATATGAATAGAATTTGGAAAGTCATTAATTTGATTCTTTAAAATTCAAATTTATCATAAAATATACCATGATTACAATGCTTAGGTTAGGTTTGAGAAGAAAAATTAAGATAATAATTCAGAAAATATTGGATAAATGAACAAAAGCAAAACGATAAGAACTGTGATTGTGAGTATCCCTTAAAACATTTAGAAATAGCCTATAGACATGATGCATAAGATGAGATGCATTATCGAAATATAAGCAAGATTTTAAGCTTAACAATAAAGAAAGTAATTCTTGAGTAGAAAGACTGAGTAGTAGAACTTTTTATATAGGTTAAACGTAAATATTTTACTCAATCGGTTATTTTGGGAAACAATAAACAGTGAGAAATTAGACAGCTCTAAAAAGTGATTAATAATATTTATAAATGCAGTGAAGCTTTTTATAAGGGTGAGTGGATAGGTGGCTTCCTAAATGGTTTTGGAAAGAAAGTATGGCAAATACGGTACTTCTTATGAAGGTGAATGGCTTGATAACAGAGCCCATATCTATGGAAATTTCATTAATGCAATCGGGGATATTTATGAAGGTATGTGGTATAGTGGCAAATCTTGTGGTCATGGAATTTATAAAAGCGTAAAATATGGAAATACCTTCAATGGATATTTGAAAAAATGATCTCTAGCTCGTTTAGAGGGGTTAAAACTTGGCAAACAGGCAGCATTTATGAGGGAAAGTTTATAATAGGATTGAAAATCGGAATTAGTAGGTAAATCTGGCCAGACAAATCTATCTTTATTGGATAATAGAGCAATAACATGATTAATGGAATATTAAAAAATATATTCTGATTAATCTTATTTTTAAGGGTCGTTAATAATAGAATGATAACAGAAAGTAATAAAGGGAATTTGAGAAAAATTTAATGCACGGTTTCGGCAAGTTTACCTTTAGTGATGGGAAATCCTATAAAGGCTTCTACCCAAATGATAAAAAACATCTTTATTCTTTATTCACATATCCAAATGGCAAACGTTATGAGGGATGGTGGTATGATACAAGCAAAATTGGGTTTTGAATTATGATTGATAAAGCTAAAAAGGTATTCGGTATTGGTAAGATAGATAAAAATCAAACAACTTAATTAGGAGGAGGCAAAAATAGTATTGAAGAAGCAAGATAAAGCCATGAAATAATATATGGATAGTTGGGGAAAGCTTGGAGATATATAGAAGTTTTAATTAATTCACATATAAATTTATTTTTAAAAAAATATTATGAATGAGAGGATCACATTTAATTCACCTTAGCATTTTTAAACTAAAAAAAAAGGTATCTAGAATGCTTAAGCAGATTGAACAAGTCATTGAAGAATTACAAATCAATTTGAGTTCTTTCTATTCAACATCTTAATGAGTATGATCGAGTAATATTTTCATAATTTAATAAATATGAAGATTTTTAGTGAGATAAATTACTATTAATAATTATTCATGGAATTGAAATACGCTTAGTAATCCTGCAATTATAATTAAAATACTTGTTTTAATATTTAACTTCCCAATTTACTAAGTTTGGGAGATATTCCTAAAAAAAACTCGGAAAAATTAAAATTTAGTATCTCTATCTTTATCAAATTTAAACATGACAAAGTTCATTTCTTTCTCTGTAGCCTAAAACATGTGCTTAGCCAACATATTCATAAAATCTTGGGCAGATGCTACTCCTCACTGTTTCTGTAAAATACTTGAATGCGCTTTCAAGTGTAAAGTGTCGTCTATAGTAAAAAACTAAATACGCCATTAAATTAAATTAATTTTGTTCACTTAGCTATTCTAGTTTTCAAACACTCACTTGCTCTCTCAGTTTATAACATAATCATGAATAAGTTTCTTACCTCCACTCTAGGATCAACATTGAAATATTCTGAGACTAGATAATCAATCTTCCTTGAGAAAAATTCTTGTCTTTCAGACATGATTTAAGCATATTCTTTTGATAGTGATGTTACTGTTTGGCAAAAATCTCCAAAGGGAATGCGCCACTTTTTTCTTCAAATCATATCTTCTAAAGAACACAAAGCGGTAACATTTTCGATATGGAGATTGTAGTTTAAGTTCTCCTGAAAGTCTAAAGCTGTAATTTAGCCTTTAGTCTAAGGATCCAAGATTTAAACAAAGTATAAAATTTCAAATTTAATATGATATCGTTAAGAAATTGTGTTAAAATTATATTTACTTGCCCATATTATTATTACGAACTAAAATTCATTTGAGTTTTAATGCTGAAAAAATTTATTAAATTGAATTCAGGTAAAAAGAAAGCTCAAGCTTGTAAAATTCAAGCTCTCTCTCTTTCAAGAAAGATTAAATAGTTTAATATATTATCTATTTCGCCTTTTTAAACTGCACCAAATACAAAGAAATAAGATAATAATTAAATTTAAAGTTATGATAATCTGAAAGATTTGACATCCAAAGTCTATCTTAAGAGTTAGATGATGCGATATAAATAATGTAATTTTACTCCCTCTTAGGTGAGGATTAGCTCAAAGCATTTTCTCCAATTATATTCACATAAAATATTTAAACTTAATTATAATAATTAAAACTAGATATAATAATTGGGTTAAAATAATACCATGATTTAAAAATTTTAAAATAATGAAAGAGTCTTTTGCTATTAATATTATTATTTTTAATAGATATTTTAGTTGCATGCAAAGAAATTTTTTATTTTATATTAATTGCTATTCATTATTTATATTTATAATTTTATTTTTTTTAATTAATTTTATTCTCAATTATCTCCCCTATTTAAACTGATTATACATGCCACTGCCTCCAATTCTAGAATGTTTAAGCAATCAGTTGAACATCTACTAGGAGATGCAGAACTCATGTGAGTTGTCTATCATTTTATCTCAATTATTGCTTATCCATATTTTTATGGGCAAGGAGTAAAATCATTTTTAGTTTGCTCGTAGTTTTTGAACAAATTTATTTTTTGTTGGTGTTGAATATTGATTTCAGCTAGAAATCAAGGGGTTCTTGGCATATCCATATTCTCTAACTTTTAATTGGTTGTTGATAATTAAAGATTCATTGAGAGAGAGGGGAATTGTTTTCATCATACTGTTTTGAAGGTCTTGAATCATGACTCCATATATTTAGCTCAATGCATTTTATCTATGTATTTTTAGCAGTTTAATCTTTGCTAGCACTAGATGGTCGATGGTCTCTTCTTAGCTGAAGGTTGAGCTTTCTAAGAGTTTTTTTAGTTTTGGAGATTCAAGCATGATATAGTCTTCTTTGCTGAAATTAATTTTGTTTTGATATTGCTTTTAGATTAAGATTTTGATAGAGAGTATGAAGCTGAGGGGTTTTAACTTTTGCGACATAAGGACTGACGAGAGAAAATTACGATTTAATGCCTTCACTGAACTCTTCGATATTAATTTTAGCATCTTTATCTGTGTCTATACTTCTGGTTATAGCGACTAACCATTGATTCGATGATAAATGCCCAACCTTTCTTAGAAATTTCCTGAAATTTTTATCATCAATATGTTTAGTTTCAATCATCAACAGCCTTGAAAAGTGATGAAACTGATAAATCATAGGATAAATCAAGATTTCTTTTGAAGATTTCCTGCCTTCAACTAAAGTTTCAATTCTTTGACAAGTAAATTTGTTAAAGCTTTTTCATATCTCATTGGTAATTATTCATTTCTTGTTAATTTATCGTTTGGTCTCTAAGTTGAAGCAGTTCTTAAAAATGCATCATGACATGTCAATAAAATTTACAGGAAACTATAGCATGAATAAAAATGAAAAAAATGGGAAATTACCTAAGATAAGTTAGTTTGTTGTCACTGTCTTGATCATTTTCATCACACTTTATAAATTACATCTTCTATGCTGATCTCTCTACAGCTATTCCATATAAAATATTGAGCAATTTTCTTGGCGCCAATTAATCCAGTTTCATTTCTGTTGATTCTCTAAAATGCATCATAATTGCTCAAATTCCTTGATTGCCAGCAAGTACTTGTCTCAATTTTTGAATTGATAGATCATCATCAGCATAGGTAACGAGTAGGTATTTAAGTTTTTAGCTTTGTATTGTAGCTTATAATTTGTTTTTTATTTTATTTAGATTGGTTCTTTAAGATCAAGGGCTTGAACAAAAGAAAAATGGGGAGAATTATGCACGAATTAAAGCTTACATAGAATCAATTTAGTTTTATTATATTTACAGTATTTTTGAAATAAACAAAATACATATCTAAATTTCTAATTTTACAGGTATTGTACTTGGCAAGAGTGAAGGTGGAGGACGACTGGGACTTGTTAAGAAAACAGAAAAATGGATATGGAGTGAAGATATTTAGAAATGGTGATATCTATTTTGATGAATAGAAGAATGGCAACGTTTTTTTTGATTTTCATTTTTTTACTATTAATTTATTATCTAATTCAATTAACGTTATTTCTAAAATATCGTTATTAATTTTAAAACCTAAATAAAATTTATTTTTAAAGAAACAGGGGTTTTAAAGAAAATATTGATGTTTTTAAAAGAACTTTTTGATGAAATATAAAAGACAAGGAAATTTAAATGCAGATAGACAATGGAATAATTAATTTTTATTTAATTAAATTCCTGGCAGCAACGAATTTGATATGCTAATGTACTTTTGCGATGTTTCCTATTGTTTAATACTTGGAATGGAACCTGACTTGTAAAATACAATCATCTTAACAATTAAAAACAGATTACTATACTAAATGACTATAATTTTAACTTTTAATTTATAAATTTACTTTCTGAAACTCAAATTCTGCTTTTGTTAATCTATTTTTTGTATAAATATTTCTGAATCATTGAATTAATTTTTTTAAAAGCAGTATACCTCATTTTTCAATGGATATTTATCGACCATCACAAGTAAATTTTATATATAAGTTATAGATATCAAATACTGTTCATACTTTTAATCTTTGCAGTTTTTAGTTTATCTAAATTTAAAAAAATCTACATTCTGAATGGCATACTCAAACCTAGCACTAAATCATTAAATTCATATTAATAAGTTTGCTTTTTAATTTAGAAATAATGAGAGTTGGTAATATTATCAAACTTTGAGAGAATTTATAAGTAGATGTAAAAAATTATTTTCGCTATGTGATTTTGTTCTTTGATAGCCATGCTATAAAATTTTTCAACAGATTTTTTAAAAGTAATTATTATAGATCGATCAAAAATTCATCTTTAACTGCTGATATCCTTTTTATACAATGAAAAATTTGTGCATTTGATTTTCATCATCATTGATCTTTTGTGAATTTTGTAAATTGGTAATACAATATTAATTGATTTTCTCCATTCTTCTACTCTAAGTTATCAAGGACAAAATTATATATTTATTGCTCACTATTGCATTTGACTTAGATTATTCTAAGCTTCCTACTTTGTACTTCTTCACTAATACCACAGAGATCGTCTCTCCGCTATCAGTATTTCCCATCTTTTTCGTCTAAAAGGTCTTCTTAAAAGGAATACGTGCTTCTTTTTTTACCCAGTAACCTCCTCTCTACTTAGTTATATGGTAAAGTACTCTATCTTGAATTTTGAAAATATTATTTGACTGAGTCTTCTGAAAATTACACTTAAGTATTGAGTTAAAGCTATGGGTTATGCTTCCTTCCTTAATCTTATTCTTAATTATTGATATTCTATAGTGTACTTTGAGTTTTTTTACAATGTGATAAACTTAAACTTCACTGATTAACTACCTGACTGGCACTATAATTTAGAGTTGTCTAAAACTGACTTACCTCTCATTACCAAAAAGTTATTTTCTCCTGACCTCACTACTCTTTAAGGCGTCATTTTAATTTTATAGAGCATAAACTACGAAATTTTCTTTTTATTAAATAATTTTGTTTTAAAATCCAATTTTAATGAGCTTGGCAAATATTAATAAATTCCTTAAATAAAAAGCCTTGTTTTCTGCCCTTATCAAATTACTGTTTGCTTCTCATTTTTTATAATCTTAAATTATCACTTTATTTGTAGTGAAAAGTTCATAGATTAACTTAAAAACTATTTATTTATCTTAATTCCTGAATTTTCAAATTTTCTTAACAATATTTATAATTATATTAAAAAATCCAAAACTCTTTCAGTAATTTGATTGAGTTTTTGATTGATAAAAGGAGACTATAATGCATTCTATACTAGGGTTTTAATAGGGTTTAAGTAGAGGTTTATAGTTTAAATATTAGTAATTTGATTGAGATTATGCGAGGTTTGGGGTCTGTTTATGACAGTGAGTAGATAGATTTACTATTTAATTTGCGATATGGTTATATTTATTACTGTAATCAACTCAAACCTATTGTCAATTACACTTCTATAGCAAAACGGCTCCATAAATCTTCTGTTACTTTTAGGTCTCACTGTCTATTATCATTCAATTTTAAGTGATAATCGTTCTCTCAGGTGTAAAATTAAGATTTTCTTGGAGGCTTTTTAACTTTAACTGATTGAATCTATTGAATTCGTAGTTGGTTCTTTTAACACAACCTATCTAGATTTAGGGATAAATTTGTTTAGAATTTTTGATAGCTTCCTGAGCCAATTTTTGTGGAGTAAAAACAACTGATTAGGCTTAATAGAACATCTTTCCGATTCCAGGTACTATTGGTGAATTTTTTTAAAAAAATCAACTTTTTAACAGTAGCAAGCTGAATATGCTAAAGCAAGAACCAATTGTTTAAGGGCAAGAGAAAAATTTTAGTCGTCCTCTGAAGCAAGGAATAGATTAATTCTAAGCCGAAGAAAATTTTGAAATTTCAAAGCATCATATTGATTATTTCATTAATGATAAGACACTTAAATATTGGGCTCATTTCTCTCTCCTGAGGGATGTGATGCTTCATCTACAATTTCTCGAGCTTCATATCTCTGCTTAATCTACAGCGAACATATATAAAAAGAATGGAATATCTTACAAGAAAGTCAATCGAATTAAAAGAGTGATTGACTTCACAGTTCCATTATTTAAGACTAATTTAAATTATATATTCAATCGAATTCACAGTGCTTAAGAGCATAATATTAAGTTCATGCATGCTGATGAAGCTGTGTTTACATTCAATACCTTTATATATAGGTCTTGGTCCAAGAAATAAAGCAATATAGAAGTTTATGATTAAATGGTAAAATTAAAACTTACGCAATTCTTGGTGGAATAAGTGAAGATAATGGCCGAGAGACTTATGTTATACACCCTCGGTCTTTAAAGATTAAGTAATACATAAAGTTCAAATATTAAACTTCATCATGATATTTGTTATTAGGAGTTGAGTAATTAATTTCGGGGGAAATTATAATTTTAAGCTAGCAGAAAAATTTCACCACTTGTTGATGAAAAAAATTCTTCTGTAACTTTTTAGTTAGATAAATTCTAGAAATGAAGAGTTCTTCTTCTTTTCAAATATTATCACAATAACAAATATTCAAGTCTTAAATATTCAACAATTTAAATTTTCTTTAAGAACAGTTTACAGTAAAAAATAATAATTTAATTGAAAATCATTCAATTAATCAGGATAAAATCAAACAGCAGTATAAACTATTTTAAGAATTGAGAAAAATAACTTATCAAGGACCAGCTTAAATTGAATAATTCTAGTGCAATTACTGCCCAAAACTTTTCAAAAACTTTAAGACTAAGCAAATCATTGGAGAGGCAAGAAGTTATGCAGCAATTTTCACAAAATTAAAAAATCCGAATAACTCCTACAGAAACTTGAATGCATAGGATGTTTAGTAATATACACCAGAAAAGGTAATTACGAAAAGCACATGAATAATTGTCTTCTTGATGACAAGACTTAAATTCAAGAAAGTTAGTTTTTAATCGAATAAAAGCAGCTTGAGTAATGTAGTTTTTAATCCATGAAGATTTTAAAGTATGACAAAGACCCCAAACATTAGTGAGCTAGAAATTCCAAAATACATCTATGAAGTTAAAGGTGGGCACACATTTACAAAAAGTGGGACGACTATTATTCACTTTTAGTTATTTAAGACAACCCATGAAATGGTCAAAATCGATGCCTTACTCATATCTACCAAATCACAGACTAAGATAAATACCTCTAACTTTAGTGCAAGAGGATGGAATCGTATTCTATTAGACAATTTATAATACTTAAAAACAAGGAGTCAATTACCCATATTAGAATGGCTATTCAATTAAAAAATCTCTGGTATGGGTCAAAGTAACTCTAAAATAAAATTTAATTAACAGTATTAACCCAGAATACTCAATGAGTATTGCTTAATTAGTGTCAAAGGCAATTTCAATCAGGCATAGTAAGATTAAATTCCTGAAGAAATTTGGGCTGATTTAAATTTTCCTTCATAAAAACCATAAAATTCTGGGATGTCGAAGATCAAATATTTAGGGGGGTAATTAACCTAGAAATATTTACAAGATCAGATCCTCATAGGTCTAATAAAGTACATGTTGGTAATGAATTTAAAGGAGATAAGGAAATGAAAATTAAATAATTATATTAAAAATTAATTGAATTAATAAAATTTTAACTTCTTAAAATAATTTTATTTAATAATTTATTTTAACATAAACAAAGCTATTTTATTGTTTCAAATTTATTTAAGTTATTCACACATTTTAATTGAAAATATTAGCATCTTTAAAACTTCTCGCACTATAAGTCTAATAATTGTTTAAACTCTTAATGTATTTCTATCTATTCTTTGATTAAATATTTTCTTTTTAATGGGCAGAGTTTCAAATTTTCTATTGCAATATTGCCCCTTTGGCATATTTTAGGTAGCTGTAATAGCAATTTTTCATCCAAGAAAAATCCTTGCTTTACATATTTTTTATTAAGGCCTTCATAAATACTTCCTTGTCTGGAGATTAGGTAATGTGGTTCGAATATTTTTTAATAACCGTAAAAATTTTCTTGATAGGGGCCATAGTGAATTAATACGGGCCAGATAAAATACAATTACTGAGTATAATCTTATCTTTTGTAATTTCACGTCACTTTAGTGGTAGTTAGCATTATCGAGTAAAAAAACAGTATTCATCTTCCATTCCTCAGAGGTTTGGTCTAACTAATCTATGATTTAGAGTAAAAAGTAAATGAATGTTGTCGTGTTATTTTTGCCAATGCTCAGGGTATTTAGAATCCTACAATCACTAAACCCAGCTGCAATCATGTTTACTCCATAGTATCTAATTAATTAATCGTTATAGTTTATGGTTCCCTTCATACTCCAGGCTTTTCTAAATAGCTTTAGCTTTATATACTACTCTCATCAATATTTATAATTAACTTGTTTTAGCTCATGTAGTTTACAAAATAGTTTGCAGCAATTTATCTTAGTTTCAAACATTCTAAACTGTTTGATATTTTGTCAATATGATATACTTTCTTGTAAATAAGTCCAATATTGTTTCTAATAATATTTCTAATCCTTACTAGTGGTACCTTAAAATTTAATTTGATGATCAAGTAGTTATGAATTTAATTGACTGATATTATTTACTTAGAGTATTGTTATATTGAACGAATAGCATTATCTATTAGTTTAATTTGGTATTTTTTCTCAAGTTGAATGGTTTTAGACTTTTAAATTGTTTTGACTTATCAACTTCTAAAAGCTGAGTTAACTTAGAGATATTAATTTTGAATCTCTTAATTGATTGTTTTTTTGTACATCCATGTTTATGATACAGATTTCTGATAAGCTTACAAACACATGACCAACATTGTGTGTATTAGTATTAATTTTTGGAAAGTTTACAGCACTATATATTAAATTAGGGGGTTAAAAAAATAGATTAATTATCTTACTGTATGATCATCTTTTGAGATAAAATTTCTCAATCAATGTTAAAGAAGGGACTCAATATTGTAACTTTTTCTTTTATGCGAGAATTTTTTAATTTCTATTAAGGATTCTACTTTAACTAATTTTATCTATTGTTATAAGGATGTACTAATTTAATCCTCCTTTAAAGCACTCTATTATTTATCGTCCCTATCTACAGTACTTTCAAGTTTACGGGGATCAATGATATAGGTGCTAAAGATTTTGTTTTCGATATTTAATAAGACTTTTGCTTCTAACCTTAGAATGTGAGATTTTGTTAGATAAATCAGCTTTTAGTCACTTATCTCATGGTTGCCAGGGCCATCAAACAAGTTGTTTTGCAGTATACTAACTCTTTTTATGAATTATCAATATCAACAATATTATATTCTGGAAGTTCAACGTCCTCCTGTGATGATGATCTCCAATAATTACCTAGATGCAAAAAGTCTCTTTTGTCAGATTATTTAGAATTTTAGTGATTCCTCTTCTCCATAGTTTCTTTTGATTTTTATTAAGTTTTTTCTATAGTTATTGCTATTTAGAATATTGTAGGAATACATTCGATTTGGGAAAATGAATTAAAATTAAAATTAATTAATTATTAATTACATTCAGTTATGTTTTTGGAAAATGTCTCCAAACCCTAACAACATTATACTCTCTGGATAGCGCATTAAAAATGAGACGGTGGTTGTTATTGCTATAATGAATTTATCTCATAGCTCAAGCGAGAAAAACCCATTATACTATTTTTGGGAGTTAGCTCAAAATCAAAATATCTCGCTTCCTGGGATGATTCAGGAATATTGCCAATAATAAAGTCCAGCTAAAATTGCGGGATCTACCGTAGAATCCATTTATTTTTGAATTTTAAGTCACTTTGGTTTTGATAACTCCCATGATTTTAATATTTAATTAATTTAATTTAAATTCATTTTCCCAAATCGAATGTATTCCTACAATAATCATTGTGTGGTTAAAGTAAATAAAGTTATAAGTTTAATTAAAAGTCTAACAAATTATAACAAAATATCAAATTTAACAACTCTACTATTAATTTTTATATTAATTAAAAGTATCAATATTTAATAAGATAGTATAAACAACAATTTGCTAGGTGTCAATGTGAGTGAGATTAGGTCAAAAATAAGTTCAAAAATAGAGCTTTATGACTTCCTCACTTAGGAGTGTGGGGCCTACCTGCCTAAACTCAATTGCTCAAATATATACTTTTTCCGGAGTATTCTCACAGGGTAGAAGAGGTACTATAAATTTTTAGATTTTGTTATAGTTTTTGAAAAGAAGCGATGTGATTCTTTCTGCATTTCCTCAGATTGAAGGACTCAAAGCCGATGACTTTCTCTCTTATGCTAAAAACAAGCCTTCAATATTAAAGTTTTTGCCTGATTAAGTGATTGGATCCATTTAGAAAAAGTGGATAACAGACATTCTACTGACTCTAGACACAGATGGAATCAATCATATGATTTAGAGAGATAAGGAAAAGAGAAGAGTTTGGCTTGATAACTCATAGAACAACATCGTACACATGAAGCCATAATTCTTGGATGCCCTCGACAATTCAATAAGTTACAGCGGTAAGTCCAATTTCAAATTTAACTCCCATTCAGTTAATTTGGGACGATTGGCTTACTTATTGAAACATAGCACAAAAAGGAAATCTAGACAAGCGGACTAGGAAGAACAGAAGTCTGCCCAAAACATTGGCTCAAAATCAAAACATAAATTTATGGAATAAAACCAAAAGGTCAGTGATAAAATGAATGATTTAAGTGGTCAAATTGAGAAACTTGTATACTATAAATAGCTCGTCATGCAACTCCACGATGGTGGAGTCATTGATTAAGAGGGAATCCTATTAAACCAGTATACAATTCAATATAATAATAATTTTATTATTTGAGTGTTATTGCTTTGAAGCTTAAAGAGGTTTTTAATACAGTTAAAATGAATTAACTTAATAACTAAAGCTTTTAATTTTATAAAACAGCTTATAAACTTAATGCTTAAAATTTTTATCAGTAAAAAAATCTTCTAATTTGATTTTATTTTCAATCCCAAATAATAAGCAAAATTTCACCATGAAATGGTGAAAAAAGGCTTCTAGAAAATTTTCTGAGAAACTTAAAAATTATACATAGTTTGAAAACGAGGGGCTTTTCAAGCATAGTATGAGTGACATAAAGAAGAAATGACAAGTACTTTTAATGCTTTCTGGTGTTTTTAGGAGGAAATTTTAAATGTATTTGCAAATTTGTTTAGCATTTATTTAAAGTATAATGAAAGCCCCCTTAACTAATAATACAAGATACGCTGGTAAGTTTTATTAGAATTTATTGTTATATTATTTAAATTAATTTTAATTACATGCTGTATTTTAGTTTTTGTAATAAAAAATAAATTGGTAGAGTTTGTATTAGAATGACTAGTTTGTTAGATTTTAGTAGATTATTAACTTAATAAATAAACAAACAAAACAATTTATAAACTTAAAATAGCAGTCTTAGATTAGTTAAAAAAAAGTCTCTTTAATTTAGGTTGCTAAAAATAAGGAATAGAGAATATCTTTTTGCTTCAGCTAGTACTAAATAAAGCAGCATCAAAGACTATTTAAGGTCCATAAATTTAAGTAATAAAATTCAAAAAATGGGCTAGATTTCTAATGTTAAATAAAAATAAAAACTTGAATCTCCCCTGTATGAAATTTAATAAGATGATAACTCTGGCTAAACTGCAAACTTTTTCAATGAAGAGTTGTAGCTCTATGAACTGAAACAGTAAGAATCCAAACAAAAGATATTAGAGTATTTAAAGAAGCAAGGCATGTTAGGAAAATAAACCTACAAGGATGTTAAAATTTAGCTAAGGAAAAGTTTGGGCCAGATACGAATAATATTCATAAAAACTGCCTTGTTGCTACCCTCAACTCAAGAAAGGCTGATAGCAAGTCATCTACTCAACAAATAAAAAGAAGAAAAATAGCAAATAGAAATTACAAAGACCATCCCAGTCATGGGGGGTCAGAATAAAGATGATACTTCAAAGAGATATTAGAGCTCATTAACCTGTCAAAGAAAGAAAACTAGATCCATACTATTGGAATTGAACTTGCAGTCACTGTAGTCTGACTTAAAAAACACGAAATCAAAATTATAATTGTTATAAAGTGATACAACACTACCTGTACTTAATTTAATTGAAGAATTGATAGAGAAAATTTTGGGGAACTTACTTCGAAAGTACGGGAAGAGATAAATTAGCGATTGCTATAATAGTTACCAGATGTTCTAAGAACTCCAATATTCTTAAAATTGACAGATCAAATTTAGGAAGCCTTGAGCAAAGTGACAAAATTAGAATCCTAAATCAATGTTGTTGACTTAGAGTAGTTATCAAGTTAGGTTGCAGATGGTAGAGATGCGATATAGTAGACATTATAGTTATTGGTTGAAGATATAAAAAAGGTAGCTCCTACTCTAGGTGTAGCAACATAAGAGTAATTAGCTAGAAACGTCAGAAGAATCAATGAACAATTTGTTGAGATGCATCAAATATTATAGGATTCTTATTTAGGCTTTCAATAAACAAAAGAATATTTATAAACTATGACTAATTAGAATAAAGAATAAGTAAATGGGCTAGAAATAGTAGTTAGGGATGTTGAGAAGAAGTTGAATTGTGTGGTTGACACATTTAATGACACAATTGAAGACTGCAAGGATAATATTACTAAAAACATGAATTTAATCCATGAAAGCATAAAAAAGTTAGTACTCGGGTGTACATTTTCGAAAATCACTCGTTAAAGTAAAAAAATGAATAAATTATTCCGGTGTAATTGCAACGATTGCAATCAAAGTTAATGCCCTAACTTAATTAACAACAAGCTATTAGTTCAAATATTATAAATACTAACATACAAGATACAATACTGAAATACAACTAACATGATCCAAAAATTAAATTTATAAAATTTGGGAATAAAAAGTACCTGCATGACACAAACACCAAGCATATTATTAATTGAAGATTAAGTTGACTATTGAAACTTCATAATGAATATTAATTGACTTTTATTATACTTGCTTTCATTATAACTCGTATGACTTTGATGATGAAATGACGATGGGGTTTAGCTTAGAGATAAGTACTCCCACCAAAAGATTTTTCTGTTTGTTGATTGCTTATGAGTTCATAAACCAAAGACTCAAGGAATAAAAATATGAAAGATTAAATATTACAACGTACTTATTGATCATTACAGTCCTCAACTTAATGGTATTGAAATATATTGGGAGTTATTGAAAGGCCATAACAAGAAACTTTTACTCAATCACTTGGTGGCGATTTGAAGATAGATACAGTTTATTTAATTAAGAGTGCTGCTAAAATAGTCTGCGATGGCAAAGCTTAAGTTTGAGCAAGAGAAGGGAGATTTTATGAGCATAAATAAATTATAGATTTAAACGAATGAATAAATTCAAATATGTAAATTATCCCTTAAAGAGATTTGCATTTTCTATCTTTTCCTCCTCTTATGATTTGCTTGAGCCTATGTTTCTTCTATTAGTGCTAGCTTTTGCATCTTTTTCATCTCTTCTGGCTTTTATAAATCTTTGAAAAGTCTCTTATTCAATCCATACTTTACTTGAGACTTTCACTCTCTGTTCATTTTGCTGGGCTCATTCATAAAATAAATAGCAATGTAAAATTTTTCTATAAAGTAAGAAGTCAAAGCTTACTAGAGATGAATGGGTGCTTTTGGAGTTCTTAGAGCCACGTATACCTTATTTTAAAACCTTGCTTCTCTTTTACTTTAGGAGAGAGGCTGTACCTTTTCTTGTGAGTTTCCTAAATTATTTCAATTAAGAACTATTTAGAGAGTTTTAGCTTTGATGGAAGGTATACAACTACGTCTGGATTTGCACTCAGCATCGTCATATAGGTTTGTCACTGATATTTTTGGGTAGTTAGGAATCTCAATCATACTAATTCTTTAGGCTTAAATGCTTTTATTTCTTCACTTAGTATGGCTTTTAAGAATGCGATTTTAGTCCCATCCTAATTAAGCAAGAACAATCCAACTATAACAATGAAGTTGATTATTATTGAAAACTTACCCTGCTTTAACAAGTCCTGCAAAGGTCCACTTTTCCTATTAAATCTTGAGATTGAATTCTGATCAATACATCATTCATAGACTCCATCTTGCTTCCTCTTTCTATAAATTTCAATGAAATCTAATATTATGTATATGCATTCTATGTTTTTTTTAAATCTTATTACTAAATAGGGAGGACCTACTGGAGGTAAATCTTGAAAAAATAGCGGAGAAGAATTGAAAAATTTGTTCCAATTTTACAGGTTGATTATTTATTTTTATCAAACTTTTTCCATTAAATTTCTCCTAATAATGTTTAATTATTTTAGGAGGTCTTCCAAATTAAGTTCAAACTTGATTTGGAGGACTTCCTAGAGAAACAAAACCTCTTTAGGAGCTTTTTATTTTATAAAATGTAAAATATACTCATAGAATATGTCAGCTTGTGGTTTTTATGGTTTATTAATTTACTTACCTTTCAGCATGAATTTACCAAAGCGTTTTATACTAAACTATTAAAGTATTTCTATGTAGTTTTTATCATTATTATAATAAATATATCAGCAAACTAAAATGAGCGCTAACCTTTTCAGAATAGCGGTGATACTTGGTTAAAATCATTAAATGTCATCATTCCAACCCATAAAGGTTGAAACAAGAGACGTCTGCACTTAGTGGGAGCCTACTTATGACAATTTAGACGAGTCAACTTTTGATATTGAAAAATAAGTTATGAATGATGTTATCAAAGGGGCTGCACTAATTGAGAAGGAAGTTAAATATTCCGCCATAACATTAAATTTTACAAGCCAAAGTAGACTATTAATGCAAAGAATGCTACAAAGGTTTCCTCTGCATGTCAACTTACTAGAGACACTTGAGAGATATAAATAACGATATGGCTATGTTGTATCTAATGTTTTAAAAAAAAAAAGATGGTAAGAATGTCTTTGAGTCCTGTTAGAGCCATGTTATCATCCAAGACACCTTAAAGTTTACTTTTAAAAAAAGCACAACAAAGCTTGTGCTTATTCATGTACATACCGGAAAGAATTTCTATAAAAAAGAAGGTCAAGAAATTCAGCTGAATATCTGAGGGTTGAGGTATAGAAGTAAGTCAAAAAGGAGAAAGTAGTTAAGAACCTCCCAGTCTCAGAGATTAATAAAAACATGGTAAAAATTAAGACTTTGAAGATTCAAAACCCCAAAACCCCTTAGTGAGGTTTATAAGTGCTTTGATTTGTAGGGTATAGTTGGGGTCTTATTGGGGTTAGTAGAGAAAACGGAAGTTTTATGTGAATTTAATGAATATTTAATGAGTAATAATGTGTTTAATTCAAACAAATTTTATCTGCTTATCTTTGTGGTATCTCTTGAACTTAGCTCTCTTTAATGTTTCAAGTATATCTTCTAATGATGATCTTGGATATGCTGGAGCTCTTACTATGATCATCTCAACCATTTTCTTAATCTAAGTGCATACATCTTCTTGCTTTATATGTTTAACAGCCATGCTCATTGATTACTTTTCTTGCTTTGTTCCGAAGTACGACATACTTTCCATATCGCACTCTAAAATAATTGCTGCTACCGCCCAGATATCCCACTAAACAGAGCCATTAGTCCACTTCTCTCTTATTGGGAAGTACCCAGGTGTGCCTAGCACTTTAGCTAAAGTCACTATTTCTTACCTTATTGCTCTATTGAAATCAATGACTACTATTTCTAAAGGACAGAGATTTAGCATTACATTTTCTGGCTTCAAATCTCTATGAACATACCCTAGATCATGCAGCTCTTTCACACCCTTGGTCATTTCCGTGAGTATCTAATTCAAGTCATCTGGGTATCTATTATGGTAGAGATAATCTCTTAGAGTCATTTCAAATTTCTTAAGTCGTAGTGCAATAAAAACATGTCCAAGAATAACTCCATCGAGTTTAAGCAAGTTCTTGCATTACCTTTTATGAGCCTCTCTTAGTATTATGTATTCATTGGCAAACTCATTTTGATACTGCTCGTTCCTAATAAGATATTTGAAAGGATATACTTTATAAGCATACTCATCAACTACTATGAGTTTTGCCTTGTTAGGCACATCAATATGTAAATAGTTGTCAATGCAAAAACTGAGATCTACTGCATTTAATGCAGGTATATACATAGCTCTCTCTTACAAGCATGCTATATATAATTCATTAGCTGGTTGGTTCATTGACTCAAAACGTTTCTGCTTCTTAAGTCTCTCTTCCTGCTCTCTTTAAGACTCTATAGTATTGGAATTTCTCTTGGCTGGTATAAGTTTTTATGTTTCTTTATCTTGCATTAAAAACTCACTTAAATGATGTTTTTGAATGTGTCTTTTAACTTTAGCTGAGTGAGTGTAAGACTTCATGCAAGTCGTGCACTAATACCTGCCATCGACCTTTTCGTGCTTAAAATATATCTTAGCTCTCCCAGAGTGCATCTCTTTGATGTGCCTCTTCAAGCTCGAATCAGTTGAGAAGAAATTTTAGCATTCATCACATTAGAATTCTTTAATCTTTTCTAGTGGGAGATGTTCTTTTAACTCCTCAACATCTTCGATTAGCGTTTAAATACTTATCTCTGCTCTCTGCTTCCTGATATTTATTTCTAGAACAAACACCTCTGATTCAAACTCAAGAGCTTTAAGCTCTGGCTCCTTTTCAATGTATATGATCTCTTGCTTCTTAGTTTATCCAAAGTTTAGCTAAGATTATCCACTGCCAAGAGAGACTGCTTTGCGATTTAAGTTAGCCGCCATGTTTAAATTCAAATTTAAATTTCTATTATAAAGCTCTAATAACCTCTCTAGTTATAGTAACTTTGTATAGGAGTTGGTACTGCAACAACAATGGGTGATTCTTAGGCGTTAGACATCATATTTATACTAAGTTTATAACTATAAATTTTCTAAATTCATGCTTAATATTTTTAACTTTGGTACCAACTTAGAAAAAATTCAGGTTGGTACTGGTACCAATTAGGTTTTGAACCATATTGGAACTTTTCCATTAAAACCTCATTAGTTTAAAACTAGGTACTAATTAAGTTTTGGTACTATTAAATTGGTACCAATTAAAATTAAACGAATTTAGTACCAGTACTAATTAAATTTAAACAAATTTAGTACTAATTTAATGGAACTAAATTGATAAAAATGGAGCTCCATCACTGCAGTTTGTTACAGCTTCTGCAAACTTTCTCCACGTATCTTGCAGGGTTGACCTCCTATAAGATGCCCATATTTAATAGTAAGATTTTAAACAATAGGATCCAGAAGTCTATAAGTTATAATTTGAAATTCATTAATAGGAAGAGGAACAAAGATGGAATCACTCAATGATCAAATGAAAAGAGTCGAGGCTCAAGAAATGATATCAAGATTCAGAAGTAAGGAAGATCTCTATCGATACCTAACTTTACATGGTAAGATAACTTGATGATTATTAACATATTATACAGTTGGTTTATTCCTTCCAACGATGGAAGGTACCAAAATTTCATTCTTGAAAGCAATACTTTGTGAGGAGAAGAAAGCTTTTAAAAATAAAGAGATTAAACTAATCGAAATTCCAAACTACCCTGAGATTTCAGTCACTAATCTTTATGAGGATGCCATGTAAGATGAGGAAGTGGTAGTTTACCTTCCTACCAAGAAACAACTCTCTAATAAACTCCCAGAGAGGAACTTCTTCTTTGGTGTTCTTGGTACAATAAAAGAGGATTATCTCAGAGAAATTATTGAAGAAGCACATAAGAAACGATATTCTATTTCTCCTGAAGACTAGAAGAAGCAAGGCATTCTAATAAGCTCAGCTTGGCTAGAGGAACTTAAGAAGCATCCTTATCTTTCAAGTAACCTTTGACATATAACTTTGTAGGAAAATCTGGCACTGGTATATATCTTATGAAAGAGCATGCTAAGGTTCATAGAGAGAGAAAGTCACAGAAAATTCATGAAGTGAGCAAGAGCTTTATAAAGATGCTTAAAAGCCAGATGAAATGAACATAGATGCAGGAGCTGGCACAAAAAGAAGAAATATGGGCCCAAGCAAGCCATAAGAAGAGGAGAAGAAAGAGAAGCCAAACCCATTCATGGCCAGTTTAATATGTGAATATATTCATTCGTTTAAATCTAAAACTTATTTATAAACATTCATTCTTCCCTTTCTCGCACAAATTGTTGTCATATCTACGCACACTCTCTTAAAGCTGCTTTGAATCAAGTCTACTGTATCGATGGGCAAGTCATGCATAAGATGATACAGCAGAAGCTTCTTGTAGTGAGTCTTTATTTAACTCCAGTAGAATTCTATTCCATTAAATTAAGGGCTGTAAGGAACGTTGTATACAGGAGTTATGTTTAACTCTTCATAAGCTTTCTTAGACTCCTTAGTCTTATGAACTGATAGGTTATCAACAAACAGGATGATCTCTTGGTTGCTATACTTCTCTCTGAGCTATGTAGGAACTCTATATACTACTCTCGCTTAATAGAGCGAGGGTGAATCACATAACTCTCTAAGCCTGAATCTTCACTTATACCAGCTAAAATTGCATGAGTGACTACCTCTACTTTTTAGTCATAAACTTCTATGTTATCATACTTCTTGTACCAAGACTTATTAATAAAAGTGTTGAACGTAAACACAGCTTCATCTGCATGTATGAACTTGATGTTATTATCAATAGCTCTCTCCATTTAATCATATATAAAGTTGAAATTAGTACTATAAAATGGCACTGTAAAATCAATCACTCTCTTAACTCTGTTGACAGTCTTGAAAGTAATACCATTTCGTCTATAAATATTGGCTATAGTCTAAAGAGAGATACGCATGTCTGGAAACTTGCGATGAAACATGACAGCTCGTTAGTCAAGAGGAAAGTGAGCCCAATACTTTAATGTCTTAAAGTCACAGAGATAGTCAATATGGACCTGTGAGAACTTTTATTTTCTTGCAGGATGTTTTCAAGAGCCTGAGTTATAATGTTAAACAGCTAACCAAG
>ARYC01002750.1:0-12007 GCA_000711775.1 Oxytricha trifallax
AAAGCTCATTGTGGTTGATGAGTATGCATATAATGTTTACCCTTTCAGCTATCTAATTAAGAATGAGCAGTACCAGAATGAATTCGCTAACGAATATGTGGTTCTAAGAGAAGCACAGAGAAGAGACTGCAAGAATTTGCTAAAGTTAGAAGGGGTTATTTTAGGCTTTGGTTTCATCGCACTTAGACTAAAGAAATTTGAAATGACTCATAGAGACTATTTATAGCATAGCAGATACCCAAATGATTTGAATGATATTCTATCAGATATGATAAAGGGTGTCAAAGAATTGCATGAACTTGGATATGTTCATAGAGATTTGAGCCTGAAAATGATATGTTGAACATATGCCCTTTAGAAGTAGTTGTCATCGATTTCAATAGAGCATCACGGTAAGAAAATATAACCTTAGCTAAGGTTCTTGGAACCCCTGGATACTTTCCAATCAGAGAGAAGTGGACCAATGGTTCAGTATAATGGGATGTATGGGCAGTTGCTGCTATTATATTAGAGAGCGTTATGGAAAGTATGTCTTACTATGGCACAAAGCATGAAAAATAATCAATTAGCTTAGCTTAGAAACATATAAAGTAGGAAGATTTAAGCGAAGAAATTAGAAATTTAGTAGAGATGATAATAGTAAGAGCTCCTCACTATCCTAGATAATCATTAGACGACATGCTTGAACCACTATAGACAGCCAGATTCAAGAGATATAACAAAGACAAGCAAATTAAATTCGTTTGAGTTAAATCATCTAATAATCATTAAATTTACATTAAATTCATATAAATCCTGCTTTTTCTCTACTAACCCCAATAAGACCCCAACTATACCCTACAAATCAAAGCACTTATAAACCTCACTAAGGGGTTTTGGGGTTTTGAGTGCTTACTCCAATACAGAGTTACTATAAATAGAGTTGTTATTAGACCTTAATAATAGAAATTAAAATTTGAATTTAAACATGGCGGCTAACTTAAATCGGAAATCAGTTTCTCTTAGAGCTGGATAATCATAGCTAAACTTCGGTTTCACAAAAAATCTGAAACTATTAATATAGAGTTTGAAGCAGAGGTCTTCAAAATTGAAGTCTAAAATAAGAAAGGTAGAGCAGAGATAGTACTTTAAATATAAATTAAATATGCCAAGGATCTAAAAAAAAGCAACAAATTGAAAAAAATAAAAACATATTAATGTGAAGACTGCTAGGATCTTTTCTCAACCGAACAAAGCTTGAAGAGTCCACCTTAAAGTAGTAAACTCTAGCTCAGCCAATATCTATTTCAAGCACGAAAAAGTTGATGGAAGGTTCTAATACACAACCTGCATGAAGTCTTAAACACACTCTGCAAAAGTAAAGAAGCATATGCAGAAGCATCATTTAAGTGAATTTTTAAGACAGGATAAAGAAACTTAAAAACTAGTTCCAGCAAAAAGAAAAACTAATACTCTTGAGTCATAAAGGGAGCAACAAGAGAGACTCAAGAGACAAAAACGATATGAATCGATGGACCAGCCAGCAGGTAATATAATTTTAGCATGCTTCTAAGCGAATGCTATAAATATACCTGCATTCAAAACCCCAAAACCCCTTAAGGAGGTTTATAAGTGCTTTGATTTGTTGGGAATTTGTTAGGAATTGGGGTTATTAATAGGTTTTAATGTGAAATTGATAGTAAATGTATTTAATTTAATAACTCAAAATGTACTTTTGGATCATGTGGGAGAGGTCTGAAGTTAATCTTACTTAACCACAACTCTATCCTCTATTGATATATCTGATCTTAAGTTTGGTTTTATTATTATTGATTCTGCCATATGTTTTATTGATTGAGATACTCTGGCTTTGTCTATAAACTACTTGATTCTTTACTTAGCATCTTTCTCGCACCTTGTAGAGTAGTAATCATTGCGAGACATTTCGCACTCTATTATTGCTGCTAAAGCCCACACATCCCACTAAAAGTCACCATCTCTCCAGTCTTCTCTTTCTGGATAATAGCCTGCAGTTCACATAACACTTCCAAGCCTTGAGACTTCCACTCTTTAGGCTCTGTTGAAATCGATTATTGCTACTCATACTGGAGAAAAGTTTATCATAACATTTTCTGGCTTTAAATCTCTGTGAACAAACCCTAACTTGTGAAGCTTTTAATGCCTTGTATGTCTGAGTTGCTATTTATCCAAGTTACTTATGATCCTTTGATCTGTTATGAAATCTCTTAGAGTCATTTCATAGAGTGGGAGTCTGAAAGCAACATGAACCTTGGCAAGGAGAACAGCATCTAGCTTGATTAAGTAACTATACTCTTTAAACTTTGCTTGAGTGAGTACTTGATACTCATTTGTAAACTCCATCTAATATTTATCATCTCTTAAGATATAGTTGAAGGGATACACCTTGTATGCGAAAAGATGTTTCTTCAAGTCTGTTGTATGAGAGTACTACTTATGGCACTCAAAGCAATCATACTTCCCATCGATTTTGTCGTGCTTTATGTATACAGTGGGCTTGGCTTCTCTAGCTCCTCCATATGTCTATACCAGCTTGATTTATGAGCGAAATCTCTCTCACACAGCTCACAAAAGTATACTTCTATTTCTTCAGTTTGTACAGGAATATCATTAATACCTTTCTCCTCCTCTCTGTCTCCCACACACTTATTTGCCATTTATTTTCTATTATTAATTTCTTTTTAAATAACAGAGACCTCAAGTGATAGCTCTGGTAGTCCTTAAAGAGAGTTCATCTCACAGCTATCACACTTTTTATTGCTGCCAAAGGTTAGTCTCATTTAGTTTGATGGAAGTGCTGTTGTTTTTCTTAAAACGTTAGCGCTCATATTTAAATTTGAATTTAAAATTATAAAACTGCCTCAATAACTGAGAGCTTATATGAGAGCTTAGCAAGCATACAATTTTATAGGGAAGTTTTAGAGTATTAGAGAAAAAATGTAAGTGTTTAGAGACAATCCAGCTCTACATATGGGTAAGGAAGTAACCATTTTTACTATCAATAATAAGTTGATTACAGCACGTACCGATTTAGGAGGTGCACCTGATTAAGTACCTGATTTAGGAGGTATTTTATGATTTTATGATTAAAATTAGGGTGCTCCTAATTAAGTACGAGCATTAATTAATGCTCCTAATTAAATACTAGCATTAATTAATGATCCTAATTAAGTACTAGCATTTTAGGAGCTGCTCCTAATTAAGTACGTACCAATTTAAATTTAAAAATGGAACTATAACAGTAGAAATTGATATCAATCTCTCAAGTTTGAAACCAGTTCTCAAAACTTTCTCCATATCCTTCTAAGAGGTTGAACTCCTATAGGATGCCCATATTTAATAGTAAGTTTTACAGAGGTAAATAATTGAAATCAATAAACTTAAGTTTGAATATCAATTCTTAGATCTGTAAACAAGATGGAGTCAATGAATGATGCAATGAAAAGAGTGCAAGCACAAGAATTAATTCAAAGATTTAGAAGCAAGGAGGATTGCATCGCTACCTGGTGCAGCAAGCTAATGAAATCAAAGTGGCTAATCTTGATTATGTAGTTGGTTTGTTCCTGCCAACGATGGAAGGTACCAAAATTTCATTTCTAAGAGCTATACTCTGTGAAGAGAAGAAAGCATTGAAAACTTAAGATGTAAAGTTTGCAGAGACCCCAATTATCCAGAAATCTCAGTGACTAACTTATATGATGATGCTATGAATGACCCAGAGGTTTCGCTGTACCTGCCTGCTAATAAGCAGTTGTAAAATAAACTACCTGAAAGAAACTATTTCTTTGGTATACTTGCAACAATTAAAGGTGATTACTTGAAAGAAATTATTCAAAAATCTCATAACAAAAGGTACAGCATCTCTTCAGAGATAAAGACAAACAAGGGATCAAGATAAGTGAGAGCTGGCTATCAGAGCTGCAGAAGAACCCTTATATTTCAAGTAAAATTTCAAGCTTAAATCTTTAGAAAAATCTGGAACTGGCATCTTCTTGATGAAGGAATAGAGCAAGCTTCACAAAGAGCGAAAGTCGCAGACAAAGTATGAAGTTAGCAAGAGACTATATTCAAATATTTAGCCGCCAGAGTCAATGAACATAGATGCTGGAGCTGGCAGCAAGAGAAGAAACCTTGGAAGAGGGAAGCAAGAAGTAGAAGAAAAAGAGAAGCCAGCTCTCACGAAAGAGTCTTAAATGTGACTTAAATATTCATTAACTTAACTCTAAAACTTATGTATATACACTCACTATCCCTTCTTTAGCACACTTTTATGCCAACTAATTATCAACTCTCTTAGCTGAACTTTTTTTTAAAATCAACTGTATCAATAGGTAGGTCATGCATCAGGTGGCATAGCAGCAGTTTCTTATAATGACCTTTTAGTTTACCCCAGTAGAATTCAATTCCATTAACTATGGACTGTAAGGTACGTTAAACACTGGCGTTATTCTAAGTTGTTCATTACTCTTCCTTGTATCTTTTGTCTTATGAACTGAAAGATTATCAACAAACAGTATAATCTCTTATTCAGGGTACTTCTTCTCAGCTGCTCTAAGAACTTAATATACTGCTCTGTCTTAATAGAGCGAGGATGAATAACTCAAGTTTCTAAACCAGCATCCTCGCTAATACCTCCAAGAATTGCCATTGTTTATACCTTGACTTTCTAGTCTAAACTTCTATGTTGCTATGCCTCTTATACCAAGACTTCTAGATGAAAGTGTTGAAGTAAACACAGCCTCGTCAGCATGAATAAACTTAATATTATTCTATTAGGCTCTCTGCATTTAATTATAAATATAATTTGTTGTTGTAAAATGGCAGAGTGAAATCAATTACTCTCTTGATACGATTTACACCTTTGTAAGAGATACCGTTTCGTTTATAAATGTTTGCAACAGATTATGCAGAGATCTTCAACTCAGGGAACTGGCTGTGAAACATAATAGCTCGTTAGTCGAGAGAGAAGTGAGCCCAATACTTCACAGTTTTTTCATTAATAAGATAGTCAATATGCTTCTATAGAAACTTTGACTTTCTCTTAGGCTAAGAATTCAGCTATTATTGCTTTAATTACACAGCTTTCAAACAATGAGAGCGAATAGTTGATGGACTACGCTTTAATAGCATTGCAATAGACTTATAGTTCAGTACTTTTTTGACTTATTCACTATACATATCACATCCAAAACGCAGTTTAAACACTAAATCTATATACTCTTCATTATAAATAGACCCCAAAAGCTTGTTATTTTTTGTCCCGCATTTAATTAATAACCCCAACCCCTAACAAATTCCCTACAAATCAAAGCACTTATAAACCTCATTAAGGAGTTTTGGGGTTTTGATTAAATGCAGTTGATCTCAGCACTTGGATTGAAACTACTTGAATATAAACGTGCCGGCAAAAGCAAAGCTCATAGTAGTTGATGAGTATGCATACAGGGTGTATCCATTCAACTATCTTCTTAAGTACCAATAGTATTAAAATTAGATTGTTAATGAATACATGATAAATAGAGATACCTAAAGAAAAGACTGCAAGAATTTGCTTAAGGTCGATGGTATTATTTTAAGTTATAATTTCATCGCATTAAAGCTAAAGAAATTTGAGGTGACTCTGAGAGACTACCTATATCACAATAGAAACCCTGATGATTTAAACGATATACTCTTAGATATGATACAGGGTGTTAAGGAGTTGCATGAACTTGGATATGTTCTTAGAGATTTGAAGCATGAAAAAGTTATGCTAAATATCTGCCATTTAGAAGTAGTTGTTATCGATTTCAATACAGCTTTAAGATAGGAGATTGTTACTTTAGCACATGTACTTGGTACTCCAGAGTACCTCCCAATAAGAGAGAAGTGGACTAATGATTCTGTTTAATGAGATGTTTGGGCAGTAGCAGCAATATTATTGGAAAGTTACTTGGAATGTATGTATTACTTTGGTAATAAGCATGAAAAACAATCAATAAATTTGGCCAAGAAACAAATAATGCAAGAAGAGGTATGCGAAGAAATTTAAAGCATAGTTGAGATGATAATCGTGAGAGCTCAAAACTATCCTCGAATAACATTAGATGTAGATGACATCATTAACCCACTAGAGAGAGAGCAAGTTTCAAGAGATATAATAAAGACAAGCAGATAAAATTTGTTTGATTTAAATTCACTAATAAACATTAAATATTTATTAAATTCACATAAAACCTACATTTACTCTACTAACACCAATAAGACACCAACAATACGCTAAAAATCAAAGCACTTACAAACCTCATTAAGGGGTTTTGGTGTTTTGAATGTACTATTTTCTTTTTTTATGTCTTGTTGATTTTTTTACGCTAAGCAAGATTACTAAAAGCCTCATTTGTTTTCGAGCAATAGTTTTCGAGTTATGACCAAAATTAAATACAATCTTATGCATAAAAAAAATCATAAAAATTGCAAAAATTTAAAATATTTTTTGTATCTTTAATTATTAAAAATCATTATTTAGGTTTTTTGTCATATTCTGAGCAAAAATATAATAATTGAAGTAATATTTTGGAAAGTAACAATATTTCTTATGTTTATTAATTGCATTAAATATTGATTTCTTGACAATATATCGTTACTTTCCAAAATATTACTTCAATTATTATATTTTTGCTCAGAATATGACAAAACACCTAAATAATGATTTTTAATAAAATAAAGATACAAAAAATATTTTTAATTTTGGCAATTTTCATTATTTTTTTTATGCATAAGATTGTACTTAATTTTGGTCATAGCTCGAAAACTGTTGCTCGAAAGCAAATGGTGTTTTTAGTAATCTTGCTCAGCGTAAAAAATCTACAAGATATCAAAAATGAAAATAGTACATTAGGGGGGATGTTTGACCTGCATTATTTTATTATTATTATTATTATATATTAATGTTCCACTATTAAGCGAAAATAAATACCAAAAATATGTTTTCAACTATAAAACTTCCAAACAATAATAAATCAACTTTGAATTCTATAAATTTATCTCCAATTATGCATTCTTTCACATTGACTTAAATTTATTTAAAAATTTTTAGTCATTATTTATTAAAATAGTGACTAATATTTATACCAAATGAAAAAAGAATAAAAGATTAGATTATTAAGTGATATTATAATTTAATTATTAATGAGAAAAAAATCACATCATATTTATTTATTTCAAATTACTTAAAACAGCAGTCTAACTAAAGCTCAGTCATTCAAGCGAGCAGCAGTCCCAACAAACTTTAAAAATGAAAAAATAAACGCTAAAATTAAACTAGATATCGATGACTAGGAGCAAAATATTAAATTAATTTACATTTATATTAAAAATCATGAGTTTATAAAAATATACTGCTTAGTTTTAGCGCTTAAGCTGAAATTCTAATATTCGGCGATAAATACAATTAATTATATATTTAAAAATGTAAAAATGCTTAAATCTTACAATATTTAATGATAACCTAATCATATATAAATATGAAATTGAAAACGATAATTCAGCGGAAAATGAAGATATGTTCAAGCTATTTTTTAATTAAAATTAGTTCTAAAATAATCTAAATTACAAATATTTCTTTAAATTTTAAATCATTAGAATAGTATAAACTTATATTTTATATTTAAAATTAAATTACAGTTATAATATTCCACTAAGCATTAAAAAAACAAATTTCACTATCAAGTTGCTCAATTAATGAGTAAATCATAGAATAATAGATCATATTAAAGTATTTCATTACAATTTTTATTAATCATTATCATTGACATGTCTACTTAACTTTTAAACCAATTAATTAAATTAAATTTTTTTAAAGATATTTTAATTATTTTATTATTTATTGCTAAATAACTCCAATTCATTATCAATTAAAAAGAAATTAATCATCAATAAAAGCTCTTTTTTTTAAATATATATATATATATATATTAATTATATTTATAATTAATATAAAATATAAATTATAACTCAATTTAGAAAACATCAAAGATTAATGCATTAAAATTGAAGAAGGAAACTTTGAAAATAAATATAGAGTATCTAAATTCATTAGCTCTGGTTCTTAAGCGAAGTTATATTTGAGCAAAGTTAAGAATTTTGATGAAAATATTTAATACAATATTGTCATTTTTTGAGTTTTTCGGCTTTATAAGAAAGTAAATATCAATTTTATTTATAACTCAACAAAATAGAATTTTAGTATTACTTAATAAAATAGAAATATGAATAAAAAAAAATCTTATTAATTTCTGACATTTGATTAATTTCTATATTTACAATAATCGAGTTTTTCCATCGATAATTTGATTTTATCACAATAACTAATATCTCAATAGAATTTTACCATTAACATTACTTTAAATTTTTCTCTATAAATAATAATTTTTTTCATATTTCTTGTATTATTATTGATTTATCAATAATCTTCCTATATTTAATTTTTATTAAAATTTGATGAATCTTTGATGTAAAGTCATGTGGCCGTAAAAGAGTATAATATTTTGAGCGACTTTTAGTACAAACAAATTTTAAATGAAATAGGTATGTTGAGGTAGCTCTATAACTGCCAAAATATTACTTAACTTCATGAAGTATATTAAGATTCAAAAATAAATATATTGAAGTCAATGATAATAATAATTAATTTTAATTATAAATAAAAGTTAAGATGAAAAATCTGTGAAATTAGTTATGGAATACGCTGAAGATGGTGACTTATTAACATTTATAGAGGAAATGAATCGCCCAATACCAGAGGAAAAAATTAAAATAATATTTATTATGAAATATTTAATAAATAATTGCAAAAGAACAGTTGAATTGAAAAACTAACCCATTATTATAATTAATATTAGAATTAAAATTAGTGTATACTAAAGTGAAGGAATTTATGGATGGCAATCTGATTTAATAAGATTTTTTTATTTAAATTAGCAAGAATATATTATGCAATAAATATATTACTCTCAAGATCATAATAAAATAAACTTAGTTTTTATTGTATCTTATTAATACTCAAGTTATTCTTTCTAGAATTGATAAAATAGTAAAGATAAGGTAATGCTATTTTAAATTGAGTTAGAATCTGAATGATCTCAAGATCAAGTAATTCGGACTACTTATGTATTAATTATTATTTATATAATTTCCCTAAATTTATTATAACTGGTTAGTATTATAAATCAGAATATTAATGCTTCAGTTACTAATAACAGTTGACTATATTCACAAACAGGGTATCATACATAGAGACCTCAAACCAGATAATGTTTTGCTACAAGACAGGCATAAACTAGAAATTTAAAAAATTATATTGAATGATTTGTAAATTATATAATAAAATTAGAAATTCAAATTGCAGACTTTGGATTGGCTTGCAGAGTAGATGATATTGCAAATAAAAAGATAAAGTCTGGCACTCCAGGATTCATGGCACCAGAGGTATTAAAGGGTGAAGACTTTAGTGTTAAACTTTAATAAATATTTTAATTTTATGTTAAGTCAGATGTTTTTAGTCTAGGTTGCAATTTAATTATATACCATACTCCAAATAATGCTCTCAAATTAATAATAAATATAAAATGTTTTTTGCATATTCTACATGATGATTTTTAGAAGAAATTTATTTCAGGCCAAAACTCTAAAATAATTAATATTAGTCAATACTTTCAAAGATTTAGTTTATAAATTATTTGACTTGTCTATTTATAAAATTTCTTTTTAAATCTTACTACTAATTTTTATAAGATCCTATTGATTTAATAGAAAATTAAACCTAAGGACATGTTTCTAATTAAAATAAAATATCTAAATTAATTTTATTATCTGCTGAATGCATTTAACTATTATTAAAAAAGTTTTATATAATTAATTCAAATTAATTAAGAATAAATTATTTTTAGTTGATATATCAATACTGAATAAGATGCTATAAAAAAATGAAAATAATAGATTCTCAATCGAAGAGTGAAAATTATAAAAAATAAGTTTATTTTATATTTAAATTTACATATTTCAATATATATAGTCACTTTAATTTATTTAGAGTGTTTGATGGTAAGTTTGAATCAATAAAATCTTTTGATTTAATATTGCTAAAATAAAATACAATTAAATATTTTGAGAATTATAATAAATAAATGAGAGCATAGTTTTTAATATAAAAAAAAGTTGTTAAGATTTTTATATCAAATTATATTTAAATTATAAACAATAGTAAACAACTATGTTTTAATTATATTAAATATAATCCTAATTATAATTTTTGAATCATTTTAATTTTAATACTAATTTTCTCCAAAAAGAGTAGAGTTATTGTTAATGAGTTTGGAGGTATATATAAATTTATTATCCAAAAATATATTTCATCACTGCTCTTAACTACTACTAATAAAATGAGAATGTAATATCTCTTCTTTGAACAAAATTGAGATTTTCGGGGGTGTACTTCCATATTAATTACTTTTTCATTAAAAAATTTATATATTAAGAAGTAGTCATTTAGAAAATTAAGTCAAGGTCAAAGATAAAATTAACAAAATGTATTTAGAGAATTTACTTGAATTTAAATCTTTATTTCTTAAAAGAATATTGTTTTGATATAAGTAATTTGTATTAAATAACCCATAAATTAGTCAAGGAGTATGAAAGAAAATAGTATAGAGTTGATATGGCAAACATTAAGAAATTAAATTATAATAAAACATCTCACTTTCGAATGCAACTCGACTGAATTTAATGTGAACATAAGCTTGAGACTAAGTGGAGAGAATTACAACAATATTGAGAGAAAAAGTGAAAACTCACATTAACAATTTCCAGAGCAGCATACAGTATATTTTCTATCTTTTTTTATATCAGTGTTTACATTAACCTTAAACGGATTTGTGGAAATATATTATAGTGGTTTATTAACATTCTCACTTAAATATGATAAGCACCACCTTCATTTTACTTTGACTATCAAAGTACTATATCATAGCAGCTAGCTAATATATTGAAGAAGATTCAAGCAGGATAATCCAAAGACAGGACCTTCCTAAATTTAACTGAATAACTTCAATTTATCATCATAAAGAATATATGTATAGAAATTTATATTAAAAGTCTCAAAAAGAACATATCTGATTCAATAATGTGTATTAGAATAATTGATTTAAATATTAACATCAAAGCTATTTTTCTTGTCATTCGAAATTTTTATCAACATTTGAACTAGAAAAAAGACATTCGCTTATCATTTTTATATTAAGAAAAAAATAATTTTTGTTTATTGCTAATGGGATTTATGCCTTTAAATGAATATATCAGAATTTAGGATCTTAATTTATCTAAAAAGCAGTGAAAATTATTATAGTCACTTAATTTGGGGCACCAAATTTTTATTCTAAAAATAAACCCATTAAATGAGATTGATTGATTATAAGGGTATTTTTCTAAAAATAGTTATAATTCAAATTTTATTTTTTTCTTCAATTTAAATTATTGAATATTTTAATAAATATTAATTGATTAGGGCTTTTATTTAATTTTTTAACTTAGAAATTAAAATATTCAATTTATTTATTGTTGCATTAAAATGAGGTTATTACACAATTCTCATTTTATTATATCATTTTTACCTCAATAATTTAACATTTTGAAATTTCTTTATTAATTGATTCTATAGCATGAATGGTTTTATCAAGATAGAAAAGTTAATTTTTATTTTTAATTCTATTAATTGCAGTGATTAATATATTTTTTTATGAAAAATACTTCAATATATTTATATGCATTTTTATTTTATTATTTTCATGCAATAATATTTTTAGAGAAATTATTTTTTATAATTAATTAAAATTAAGTCATCGTTTAAAGCATATTTAATAATATTGTATAAATTTAATTTTGATGGGGAAGATTAAATTAAATTAATTGATTTATTCACATAAATAAAAATTTTATCATTTTTTTAAAAACTAAT
>ARYC01002751.1:0-11457 GCA_000711775.1 Oxytricha trifallax
CAATGCTAATTCAGATTAGTCACAGAGTGTTGCTAATTATACATAACCCACCTCGATCCAAACTCCCAGCATGATTAGGGATTGCATTAAATAAATCCATAAAGTGCCTGATCAATCCCAAAAGCCTTTTGATGGCATTTTAATCGAAAAGGGACTCAGCCAAAACGATAGGTACAGTCAAAATAGTTAGAATGTGCTTCCACAAGCTCAATCCAGGCAGTTGAATCCTGGTTTCTACAATCAAAGTGGGAATATCTTCAATTACTTCAGTCCCTAGAAGAGTGATTAAGTGTCTTCAACTGCTGCTTAAACCCCAATCCAAGATGCAAGTCTTAAATAATCAGCACTCTGGTATCATCAGAGATTAGAGCTAAGGCCTAACTGGTATGAACTAGAACTCATATATGGGCAGTCCAGTTGCAAATCTACCCCTATCTAGTTAAATCTACTATTATATCTCCCTACAGCCAACTTAACCTTTCTTCTCATAATATCCAAGCCCTGCAATAAATCCCATCAATCCACTTATGATTCTTCCTGCCCCTATGCAGCAACTCTAAAATTTGTACTTGGCTTAAAATTCTGTCATAGGAAGTGGAAACAACCCCTTTATGAATAGTATGAATAACAATTCTAGTATGATAACAATTCATAAGTTCCTGATAATAAGTCCAGAAAAACTAGAACCCTATAGATGTAAGAAAAGACCCTATAGGTGGTAGAGAAGAAAGGAATCGAGAAAGGAAACAAAAACAAAAAGGTTACAAAGAGAACTAAAAAACAGAAGAAGAAGGCAAATGTTAAGAAGAGACAGTTTCCTGCTTTCAGTGAATTGGTCTAGCAAACATTAATTTAAAACCCCGTTAATCAGAATTCCTCCTCAAAAGAAGGTTCCTTAGAAGATTTATTGATGCATGCGGAAGAGCCTGATCAAAACGTGTATTTGACCCAACAATAGCAAAATTCACTTTCAAAACCCCAGTCTTGCTCTAAGAACTTGAGCGCTAACCAACTTCAACAGGATTCCCAAGTGCAAGTTGATGGCAACAAAAGGAAGGATTTGCTCCTGTGATGAGCTTACAACAGTCATAGTATGAGCTTTCGTTCTCAAGACACCCAGGCGGCGGTTAGGATGACTAAGTTTAGTTCAATGAGTGCAACCTGCAGAATTAACAACATGCCAACTCCTCTTAAGTGGAATTTGGGGAGATTCAATAAGATAGACTTAATGAGTAAGATGTTGATGACGATGATTATGAAAAGGGTATGATAACATTGGGTAGCCACTCTTCTTCTTCTCAGGAAGAGAAACAGCATGAGGAGGAGCAGAAGTAGTAAGAGTAACTACAAAAGCAGAACCAAGATCAACTACAAGAACATGAGAAAAATTAAGAACTAAATCTGGAAGAGACACAATCAGAACAAGAAAAAGATTAAGATCATCCATCACAACAGCTCTAGATTCAGAAGAAGCTCGAAGAGCAGCAAGAGTAGATCGAAGAGCAGAAGCAAGAGTAGATCGAAAAGCAGCAAGAGCAGAAGCAAGAGTAGATCGAAGAGCAGAAGCAAGAGCAACCACAAGAGCAGCAAGAGTAGCAGCAAGAGTAGCAGCAAGAGCAGCAGCAAGTGTATTCAGCAAGATAGCAGCAAAGTACAGCAAGAGTAGCAGCAAGTGCAGCAGCAAGAGCAACCAAGAAATCAACCAGGACCAAACAACAGCAACATAGACCAGGGTGTAGGATTGCCTCAAGACTAGAACAATAAGGCTTTGCCAGGAAATTCATCAGACATCGTCAAGAAAGATGGAGACAAGGATGGTCTAGATGATGCTGGTCTCCAGTAGTGAAGTTCGTTGCTGCTCTTTCATTTATAATATTTCTCAAGTATATTTTCCAAAAACTTAAGTGTTTACTGTTTGACAAGTTATTCTATTTTTTCAATAAGAAAATTACATTTGCTTTAATTCTTACACTATTATTATTAATATATGCAATGCTCAATTTATAATAAGTGATTGAGCTATTCTTAAGTCGAATAATTTAAATTAATGATAATAATTGTATTTATCTGGCCTTTTTAATGCAGCACTCATTCATAACAGACTAAACAGGGTAGAATCTGACTGGCACTCTAGTCCTTCAAATCGTGGATGAATCGCTGGAGCAGTACAGAATCGTGTTCGGCATCCAACTTGTCTTTCACACCATCAGAACAATTCAGATTGAGGGCCTGTACAAGGGAGACAACTAAAAACTTATCCGATTTGTGATAGAAGTCATTAACTTTAGGTATAGGCCTGCTTAAGCTTAAGAGCTTGGTTGATCAACTCAGCGCCTGTTCACAACTAAGAGTAGTATAGTTTGAGCTTCAAGTATTAACAAAGCGTAGTCTTATCAGTAAAATATATAGTCTTTAATACCTAAACAAGTTCTTTATATTTATTATTAAGTAATAATCATATAATTCTATAATAAAACTTAAGAATGAAGTCAAGCAAACTTACGAAGCAGCACTGCCTCACCTTCAAGCACTCTGCTCATGCACCTGGTGGATACATCGTCGAGATTTACAAGGGAGCAACTCATCAAAGTAAACCCATTCCTCAAGTATAGGTGATCGATGAACGCTTCAAGCGAACTTTCAAGTTCCAGGTGGATCCTCAAAGTGGATTTTCAAACGTAGTACTTCTGGAGGTTGCGCAGAGTGAACCAATTGTGGTGGTAACCTATAAGTGGTGTGGCTATCATAACGTATGGATATACCCATTCAAAAAGGAGGATCCACACATGCACTAATAGTATATTAATCTTGATCCTGACGATCCTTCAGACGGTTGGTTCTTCAGCTTTGATAACGACAGTCTTATACAGGTAGAGTAAGCAATACTATTATACTATTCAAACTATCGCTTACGCGCAATTTATAGCTAAATCAAGGGAGAATACAGAAAGACTGTGAATAAGAATGATGAAGAAATGAGGAAGCAGTTGACATCGCATGAAATGCCAGAGCCCTAAGATTATGTTGGATCAGTCAGTTTTACAATATGATAGAAAAATTAAAGGATTGAATGAATAATTTAGAGTGATTAAAAACTGCGATGATTTATACACCATCAATAATTCCTACACTATACTAAGTAGCCTAATGCAATCATAATACCCAAATGGATAATTTATTAAAAAATTAAAATCAACCTAATTGCCTTAAATAACTTCAGCAGTAATTACACTAAGAGATGTAAAATATAATTGCTTATAACGATAATTCTATTATTTAAAACTAAAATAAAACTTCTAAATTGCGCAAACCTCTCTAAACTTATCAATCTAAGTTGGTAATCATATAAGTCCCTAAAACTCAAAATGTTTGTACTATAATCAACAAACCAAAAGATCTTGAAAACAAGAAATCATTTCCATTATAGTAACTAAATCAAGTCAAATTCAATAATGATAAAAGTTTTAATAAAACAGACAATGCAGCAATATAAAACTAAACCTAATGTACCCTAATTTCAGCTTGATGATCATGATCATTTATTGTATTACAGAGCTCTATAATCTTTTCCAATTCAATTCAGTACCTATAACAAGATTAAAAAAAGGAGATTAATTATTAAGAATTGGTTTTGATACTTACTAAAATCACTGGTCCTCTCCATGATGTGTGCTGCTGATTCTATCATCTAACTCCTATAAAAAGATTAAAAGAAAATGTTTTTGATGAAGATTCTCCTCAGTAGTCCTCGGTACCCGAATCTAGGAATGAATATTAGTAGACAAACTTTCGATAAGGGGAGTACTACCGCCTCTAATGGTGTCTTTCGCTACCCACCAAGAGAAGGATCAGCGGCTTTGATTCTAGGATTCCAATATCCTATTGAATCGCAGCCTACGATCTGTTGATTTTAAGTTTCAATTCTTCTTAATCAACTGGAGAATAATTCATAAATTTAATTATAAACTGCCTCGCTTAAGTAGGGTTTGCCACTAATTTGAATATTCGGTTCTAACTTTAGGGAAGTTTTGATTTTTTTGATAATTATCTTTGATAATCAAAAGCTGTGATTAGAATTTTCTAAAATGCGATAACACTCGCAAACAAACAGAGACCTCTCAAATTTCTCTTATTTTAAGATAGTAGCTAACCTCTAGTTTTAATTTGCCAATAATGTTGAAATAGTAGTTTGGGCATTTGATTTTATTATTATTGATATTTTTTATTACTTCTAAGTTTGAAAACTTCTCAAAATTACTGTAATTCTCTGAAATTTATAAAGCTCTTATTTACTTGATTATCCAACCATGGTCTGTGGTTAGACTTATGCTCTATGAGCAGTCAAAAATAACATTTTAGTGTTTTCGATTAAAGAATCGATTATTAGAGCCTTTGCTGAACTGATAGAAGTAGTTGCATTCAAAGTGTAAAAAACTAAAATCAGAGAGGTTTTTAAGACTTACAAAAAACAACTTACCTACAATGAGTATCCAACCATAGGCTGCGGCTGAACCCTAATGCTCCCGAGTAGAAGGAGCATGTTAAAATGATGAGGGAGGAGTCTAAAGTTAGGGCACAGAAATTCAGGAGGCAAAAGTTGAACTAACCCGACTAATTTGCAAATCTTTAATGTGATAATGAATTATGAAATTCGCTGGCTTAAATAGGGCATTTTTGGAACCATACAACCAAGAGTCATACAGCCGGAGCCATGCAACCTGGATCCATACAACTTTAGGTTGATTCTTGCATAGTAGTTTGAATAAGCAGCTTTAGTACTTCTAATTGAACCCTATACATACTTAGCGATTTTTATACACTGGTACATGAATTTATGAGATATCTTCAGGATATCTTCCTGGAACCATACAACCTGAGGGGTGGAACCATACAACCTTGAGGTATCTTCAGGATATCTTCATCTGGAACCATACAACCTTAGAGTGGATTCATGCAACCTAGCCTCTCAAATACGACTAAACCACCTTAAGTTGAGCTCAATCACTTATATACGATGTTGCTATACCTAATTGCATTGATTGGAGAGGGTAAGGTGGTATTGTGATAAGAGTGGCAAGAAAATGCAGGTTTTACTATAGAGTGGTTTTGACTTCTTAACTGTAGTATAGCTTTGAAATTTAGGCCTATTCTCAAACTTAAGTCCAATACACTTGACTTACCCATCTCACCTAACCATCCCAAAATCATCAAAATCATCATTAAACATCTCAGAGGCATCGAAAACATCATTAGAGTTGAAGTCAGAGCCCTTAGGCAAAAATCGATGTTTGAAGTTAGAGGCTCAAACTAGGGGTTTGAAAGCTGTTATAAACTGTCATGAAAAACTAAGAATTTTTGAAGTTTGGCCTCTTGAATACTAACCCATAGACGATCAGATCAGCTTGTATTTGCATTTAAATATGCATCTATGTGTATTATATCAAAACAATGTAGTGAGGCTCGCTAATCATAAAGTAAGCAGAGCTATTAGCAATATTCTCCAAAATTTTATGACTTTGAAATTTAAAGATATCTTCAGGATATCTTCCTGGAGCCATACAACCTAAGGGTGGAACCATACAACCTCAAAACCCAAAATTTGATAAAATCTCATAATAATGAAAAATTTATGCCTAATATAAGTGCATATGAATACTGCAATAGATTGCTGTATTATCTATTCATTTAGGAGAGTGCAATCACAAAGTAGAATAGAATAGTAAAATAGATTAAAGAGTATAGTGCAAGAGATTAGGTTGTGAATGTATTAGGGAAGGGATTATTAATAGTTTGCGAATTAGTCACTGACAGTGTTTAAGAACGCGATTTCATCCTTAAGGTGCATGATATGTCTTGGGTAGTCTGCTTCAATCATGCCTAAGAGTTCATTAGCAACATCTTTGATAGTGATCTTGCCAGACCAGAGTAGTTGCACTTAGCCATAGCCTTTGAATTGATTTCCATACGCTGGAGCTGCCTACTCTTCATCAGAAAGAAATTCGTCTTTACAAACCTTCAGAATCAATTTGTTTTAACCTGGCTTTAGCACTAAGTATAGAATGAAAGCAATTGGCTTGTTCAAGTATTCGTTAGATTGATAAATTGATTTGTCGTCTCTGGCTGCTTGCTGCACTTCATTGGAAACTACACTAAAGCCACTCCAAGGTTTGAAGAGTCGATCCTTTTTGAAAGCATAATCTAATCTAGCAATCATCACTTTCATATTGAAGGAATATGGCCCAACTAGATATCTCATGATATTTTGATGAGGAGCGAATATGCCTCGCTGCATTAGTTCAAGATTTGCAATACATACTCCTATAGCTGTTCTTAGTCTGTAAACATGCTTGAGCTTTGTTGCATTCATCAGGAATTTCCCAAGAGGGTAGAATTTCTAGTTTATTCTGAAGCTTTAAATTAATAAACTTTCATCACTGTCAAAGAAAAGATTTTGGCAAGGCAGAATGAACTTGGCGTCTTTATGGTCTTTTAATAAGTTGAATTCGTGATTTGCTCTATTCTTAGCGTGCTGCCCTAAATAAAGCTTCAACCAACTGTAAGATTAATCGTTTTATATATCATTCATTTGGAAGACTATCTCTTTGGTTGTTGCACATACATTATCTAGATATTTTCAAACCCCAAGAAGTTCAAGAACTTTGCAAGAGTCTTCACGTAATCGTCTTCATCGTCTTTAAATGATAAGAAACCCTGTTTTATGATTTGGTTCATTTAGTTGTAATACTGAAAGTAGGAAGCTGTACTATTATTATTCAGCAAATCTTAGCGCCCAACACCAATAAAACTCAAGTTTGACTCAGAGTTTAGTCTTAAATTTAAAACTTTTGCATTATCAATCCAAGGTTCAGAATTTGACTTTACTGATTGCGATCCATGGTCTTGCTTGCTATTCTTTGCTGATTGTACCTTCTGTGTTATCACGCAATCAACTTCTGAATGAATGCCAAAGTCGACCTCATCTTCATCTTCACTGGTGCTATTAGATTCTGCTTAGGAATGCATTAACTGATTTTCCATATTAATTTGTGAACTCATACTTTCACTTTCTGATCGACTGAGTCTTCTTAAATTGATCTTTTAGGTATACTTGCAGAGATAAAGTCGCTTTAGTTATCGCTCTCCTCACTCTGATCCCTCTCAGCTACAAATTTCTTCAACTTTCTCTAAGCCTATAACTTGGGACTTTTCGCTTTTTAGATAGGTTATTACCTACCTAAAGTATTTAGTTAATTACTATTTCTTATATAATTAGGAGCTACCCTATCAAATAACTTACCTTTCTATTATTTCTATTACTTTGTTTTAGATTATCTTAATCGTTTGTTTTCTATTTCAGATTCTCACATCTTGCATGTAAAGTGGCAATGCTATCGCGAAGTTTTTAAACGTATGCCTTGCGCTTGATCCTAGACTTTTGAATTGCTTTTTACTTCATGTATATCCACAGCTTGGGTTTGATCTTACTTCTGCTTATTTCAAACTTTGATTATGCTTTGACTTGGTTGAACGAGGCAATTTACTTTGATTTAGAGGGCTCTCCAGTACCAATACCATCTTTGAGGAAGCTTTTGTATTTGCTCAAGTCAACTTCATCTCGAAGCTTGTAAAGTTGAGAATCCACATCAACACACACTACATCTTCTGCAAGTACGTAATCAACAAAAATCTTGGATTCCTTATCTTAGCGCTTGCCATTAATTGATTTGAGTTATTAGTAGCGCTCACAATGAAAGTTCTGGATGTGTCTCGCATAGTTGCTCCACGTAATTCTCTTCGGATTGATGGAGCTGCAATGGAGGCAGTAGCAGTAGACTTTCTTGGCAGTGCTTGCACTTTCCATATTTAATAGTAATTAATTGAATGCTACTTCTTAATTAATTTGATTGCTTAGTATTAAAATTGGCAGACAGATGAGTATTAACCACTCTTAAAATTTTAGGGAAAGTAAAGATGTTATCGATAGCACTCTGTTACTTTATTAGTTTGACTACTAATGCTTGCTCGCTCTCTACTAAAGTAAACCATTTATAAAAGATGATAGTCAATAAGAATAAAAAACTCGAAGTTGAAAATGTATGATTTCGATATCTTCAAATATTTCATCCGGACTATGCAATCAATCCTGTACAACCTGGACTCTTAAATAAGGGATCAATCCAATAAAGTTCAGCACATTCTTGGACTGTGTTGGTTTAATCACACATCACCCAGATTAAAGTAATTGAAATATACAATGAGAAGAGGATACTTACAAACATGGATCTATACAGCCTGGAGTCTTGCAGCCGGACTTATACAACCTGGAACCATACAACCTTGAGATATCTTCAGGATATCTTCATCTGGATCTATGCAGCCTAAGAGTGGAAATTTACAACTTGACTCATGCAATGTCTCTAATCTAAGGAAGCATGAATACATCAATGTAATTAAGCAAAAACTAATAATCAGAATATTTCAGACTGACTCAATGAAGTGAAGCTATGTCCCTATACCAAACCTCGAGCCATCCAAACATCAAAGCTCTATTGCTTAATCAACAGTAAGTTATTTGAATTGTTTACTATTTCAATTTATAATTCCAAATTAACTTTCCACTATGTAAATTTTAGAAAATCAACCCAAAGCAGATAAGCAATATGTTTCTATTTCCCTGATTGCGGAGCCAGCTTCTGTTTTTCTCAGTCCCTATATAAGCATATGAAAAGCTTTCACGGAGAGGAATACAGCGAGAAGAAAATAAATGACTTGATCGAGAAGTACAAGAGAGATCATGTTCGATGCAAGGATTGTTTGAAACCATTCTCCTCTAAAGAGAGTTTAAGAAAGCACATAAAAGGAAAGTGTTCAAAAGAACCTACACCTGTTGTATTGCAAATCCTCACGCAACACTTTCCAGAGTTGATTCATGAGATCTAGCAGCAATAAAATGGAGTCAACGCCTAAGAAGAAATTAAGGAAAATTAATAGAAGTTGCTGCTGGAAATTAGCAAATGATGATTGATGCAGATTTGCAGATGGCTGGAGATATTGATCAAGCTGTTGAATTGGTTGATTAACAAGCAATAGAAGTGCAAATACCTGTAAAACACTTATAGAACCCAGTCAACGCTAACTTAATGGAGCAGCTTCCCTAATTGAGAAATTAAAATTAGAACCAGCATGCGTAAACTCTTTCAGATGTCTCTTCAATCTCCGAAATTTCACACATGATCGCTGATGATGAGTTCCTTAAGCAGATAAACGATGTTTCTACTATTATAAGAAATCGTTGCTAACCTATTACATTGCAAGCTTTGAGAGCTGTATGGGAAAATCTCGACGATAAATGCTACAAAGTTTACTACTGTCCTCCAACTCTCCAAGTACATAAAGTCTAAAATGATTAGCAGAGCCAACCCGGATACAAATCAATCAACTTCGAGCTTTGCAATCAAGTGCCCGAATTTCTGTCAAAAGATTATTTATCAATGGCAACAGTAGACAGGAATCCATCAAAGAGCTTGGATAAGATAGTCAAGATTCTTAAATCAACCAAACAGAGAATAATGCATTTGAAGGCTCACTTAACTAAGATGTTGATAATCATTCCCAAGCTATCAATAGAAACTATCCAGAAGCTTAATAAGTTGGTAACTTGACTGAATCAAAATTAAGAGAAGAAGAGGAATCAAAATCCCAACAAACAATAAATGCCACTCTTAAGTAGATTCTGAATGAGTTGAAACATAATAGCAATCTATATTCTGCACGTAACAACGACAGTGAAACTCAAATAATCAAATGAGTAACAGGAGTGAATCAATTAATTAGTGCCTTGTCAAAAATGCCTAAGTCTCAACTACTCATGGAGAAGTCACCTTTGGCTCAGTTAACATCCTTTAAGACTTCTTGAAGAAACTAGGAATGACCAGTCAATCGACCTTCCTTGATATTGGTAGCAGCTTTGGGCAAGTGGTTTTCCAAGTCGCAATGCAGTCCAAAGTACACAGCACTGGAATTGAGATTGTTGATTCAAGAATCAAGATTGCCCAACAGGTACTTGATAAAAATATGAAACTATTTTAAGATAATGAAACTATCACGGATGTGTTAAGCAAAGTGAACTTCATTCACAACGACATTGCAAGAATGTCAAAGCTGGTTACTCCTGATTAGAAACCAATCACACACATTTACTCCTACAATACTCTCATGACTAAAGAATCTCTGATTGCAACAACTTAACTCATTAACAAGTCACCTGTAGTTGAGGTACTAATATGGAACTAAAATTAAAAGATATCTTTCGATATCCTCGGTCTGAAAGACTTTACCTATACTAACTTAAAGTTCCTTCTTCATTTGCAGGGTTCGCATCAAGGGCATCTGTTTTACTGCTATTCTAGATAACCTTACAAAAACATGAAAAGCTAAGAGTTATCAGCCAGTCATTCTGAATAAAAGATGAGCCAACATATTGAAGAGTAGCAATAAATTCTCAATCGTGGAGCTCAAGTGCAGGAACCAGCCATAAATACTAGCGTTATTAACACACCATCCTTGATTGATAAAGATCGCTTGCCTAAGATGTCTTCGCTTTTACAAAAGAGAACTTAGCATGACCATCCAAACGAACTTACTGAGCTTTAACCTATACCCAAGAGATGAATTAAGCCAGTGACTCTATGAAAGCTAAATCAAGTATGAAATTGCGCGGATCCTTACTGACTGAACATTTGGAGCAGTTCGTCAAGAAAATTGAGGAAGTAAAGTGCAAGGCATTAAAAGCCAAGAAAGATCTTGAGTTCTTGCGAACAATCTTGAACAAGTCAAAGATCAAAGTTCCTGCAAGAATCGTTGAGTATGATTCAGATAGTGAAATTCACTTTACAGAATTGGAAATTAAAGATGCATGCATTCGCCATCAAGTTGAGGGTTATATGTATAGCAAGTTGAACTAGGCACTTCAGCAGCGCTTCATGAAGTGGGATTCTCTTTACCAATAATATGAGTTTCTTGTATTAGGAAGGCGTAAGCGTGATTAAATCGATTGCTGAGGAGAGGCATCTGTTTAAAAAGGATAGTGAGCATTTTAAAAGAAGGATGGACAGGCTGAAAAGAGATTTACACTACTGTTAGAAGATAGAAGCTCATCGAAATGGGTTCAACATATTTGAGAAACTTGCAGTGGAGGCTAGGGGCATGTCTATTCTTGCTACCCAGTTTCAGAAGAATAAGCTCAATTGTTGAAAATACCTTACAGGTAGTATGCCATTAAGTTCCCAACAGCACCAGACAAGGATCAGTACTAAGTAGAATTCAATGTTATCAGAAAGATTCAATAGTCCATATAAGTTGGAAAGCATTTCGTTATCAAGGTTATTGCCTAGATTCATTTCTTTGACGAGAAAGCAATGTTGATGGACATTCATATTGATAATCTCGCCAATATGA